>CATIWR010010128.1:0-53270 GCA_949677035.1 Omphalea diandra
TTTATTTATTTTTAAAAATAAAAAAAAAATTTAATTTTTATTTTTTTTTTTTTAATAATTAAAAATTTATAAATTTTTTTATTTTTTTTCTTAATTTTTTATAATTATAATTTTTTTTTTTTTTTTACTTTTCCATTTTTCTTCTGCCCCCCCCCCCCCCCCCCCCCCCCCCCCCCCCCCCCCCAGCATTGTCCTTAATGACACATAAAGAAAAAACAAAAGGTAAAGGGATAAAAGGATTGCTACCTTTTTTCACATGGTAAAAGATAGTTGAATGCAGACACCGATTGGAGAACTATGAGCCTGTAAGGAATTATTGTCATTGTCTTCAAGCTCACTCTCCCTTTCTTTGATACTACACAAGAAAGCAAAAACAAGGATTAAATGCAAAATTATAAGTTAAATTGAAACATAACATAACACTTAAAAAAGGAATGAAAATTAAAAGAAAGCAAAATAAAAGAAAAGCTTCGGTTGCCTCCCAAGAGCACTAATTTATAGTCGTTAACTCAACCCTCACCCTCTATTTTACTATGATGAAGAAAGGGGCATACATGCTTCCATATTGATGGCATCTCTAATGATGTAAGACATGAGTCGATTGCCATTGACTTTGAATATGTTCCCCATTTTAATAGATATTGTTATTGCTCCATAGGGAAGGATCTTAATAACTTAGAAAGGTCCTAACCATCTTGATTTTAGTTTTCTTGAAAATAATTCTAAGTGGGAATTAAACAATAGCACCAAATGTCCCTCTTTAAACTCTTTACGCACTAAACAATTATCATGCCATCTTTTAGCTCTCTCTTTATATAACATAGCATTGTTATATACATTCAACCTTAGCTCTTCTTATTCATCAATTTATATAAGCCTTTTTTTTCTCCAGCTTTCTTCATATCAGAAGTCAAAGCCTTAATTCGCCAGTATACTTTGTGCTTTAGTTCGACTAGTAGATGACCCAATGTTTTAAATACCAGTATAAATGATGACATGCCTAATGGAGTTTTATAGGTTATCGAGTATGCCCATAATGCATCATCATGCTTGGATGACTAGTCTTTCCATGAATGATTGATAGTTTTCTCTAAGATTAGCTTAAAGTTAACTATTACTGACCTTAATTTGCCCATTTGTCTGAGGGTGATAAAATGTTGTAACCTTATGAGTTAGACTAATTTTCACAAAAGGCTCTCAAATTGGTGATTACAGAAATGGGATCCATCATCAATTATTATGGCCCTTGGAGTGACATATTTTATGAAAATATATTTCTTCACGAACTTCATCGCCACCCTAGTATAATTGGTGATATATGCCTCCACTTTCACTCATTTGCTAACATAATCAATTGCAACAAATATGCACTTATTCATATAAGAAGCTAGAAAGGGACCCATAAAGTTTATCCCCCATACATCAAAAAACTCAACCTCAAAAATTCCATTTTGGGGCATTTCATTCCTCATTAAGATGTTGCTTGTTCACTAGCATCTGCCACCATTGAGTACAAAGTTTCCTGCATCATGGAATAAGGTTGTCTAATAGAAACCACCCTAAAAGACTTTCGCAACTATCTTAGAAGAGACCCCTACTTCCATGGTATGACAATGCCTCAAAACATCATGCACTTCATCTTGGGTAAGCATCTCTGCACTAAGCCATCATTACATCTTTTATACAATGAAGGTTCTTTATAATAGTAGTTTTTGATGTCATGCAAGAACTTCTTCTTTTATTGATAGCTCAAGTTAGGAGGTAAGATATTATAAGCCAAGTAGTTAACAATGTTAGCATACCATGGAATGTGTGATTGACAAATCGCCAACAAGTGATCATTTGGAAAGCAATCATAAATTGTCAAACTATTGGATTTCTCATTCTCCATATTTCTCTCAAGTCTAGAGAGATTATCAACTACCACATTTTCAGTGCCCTTTTTATCTCAAATCTCTATGTTAAATTCTTATGGTATTAGGATCCATTGGATGAGTTAAGGCTTAACATCTTTATTGAATAAAAGGAATTTCAAAGTAGTACGAAGCACCATGCAATTCATCTAATATGTCATCTAATTTGGGAATTGGATATCAATATTTAATAGTTATTTTGTTAATCGCCTTACAATCAACACACATACACCGAGAACTATCCTTTTTAAGTACAAGAAACAGTAGAATGACACATGGACTCATGCTTTCCTTTATCAAATCTTTCTTCATAAACTCTTCAACTTGCCTTTGAAGTTCCTTTGTCTCCTTAAGATTGCTTCTATAGGTTGGTCTATTTGGAATCTGAGAGCCTGGAATAAAGTCAATTTGATGTTCAATACCTATTAATGATAGTAATCTTTTAGGCACCTTTTCGGTAAACAAATCAAGAAAATCATGCAATAAAGACAAAACTAAAATAAAGAAATTTGGTTAGACAATATCAAAAGAAAAATAGGTTAGTTGTACATCTTTATATAAAAGCATAGCAAGGCTTTCCTCGCATCACTCTTTTTAAATAAAAACTCTTTTTCACACCCTTTCCTTTTGCAAGCCTTTCATGTTCCTTATGGGCATGCCCTCTTTTCTATCCTTTTTCCACTCTAATCTCACGGCCCTCATCAGTTTTCTCATAAATTTATCAAGTTAATTTTTTTCTTGGTTAAACACTTTCTCTCTCTCTCTCTCTCTCTCTCTCTCTTCAAATTTGTTTTATCTTCATAAATTTTAGATGGAGATAAAGAAGATAACATAATATGTTTTCCCTTGAAATCAAATTCATAAGTATTAAAAAACACATCATCTTTTTCCCTCCTATCAAATTGCCATAAGCGTCCTAAAAGTATATGATTAGCTTGCATAGGAATCACCTCACATAGCACTTCATCCTTATATTTGCCCATAGAAAATGAAATATTAACTTGCTTAGTAACTTTTACTTTTCTACTATCATTTAGCCATTGCAAGTTATAAGGTTTAAGATGTTTCAAAATTTGTAATTTCATCTTTTCAATAAGATAAATACTAGCAGCATTAGTGCAACTGCCTCCATCAATAATAACATGATAAAGATTATCATTAATTCTACATTTAAAATGGAAAATATTTTCATTTTACTCTTGATCATCCTTAAATTGAGCACTTAAAGAATGTCTAGTCATACAAATATATTTATTAGTTACCTCATTGGGGTCCTCATAATCATCCATATCACTAGCATCCTTCAAAAGGGGCATCTCGTGGTCAGTTTCAAAGCCATCTTCCTCATCATCAGTAACAATCTCCCCATAACACATTACTATATTTCTTTGGTTTAGGCAATCATGTGTCATGTACTCTCCCTTGACACTTAAAATAAATAATGGAACTTGGCATTTTAAGGGGTTTAGCTTTAGCACTAGTATTAGGCTTCCATCATTCCTTCTTAGGTGGTTCGGCCTTGGAACTATTGATTGGCCTATCATGGAACGAACATTTTCATTTACAAAATGCATAGCATTCATGTCCAAAATACATATGCATAAAGGTTTTATTCATCATACACACACAATCCAACATGTATTTAATGTATATATATGTTAACTACTTTCAAGGCTAGTGACTATAAATTGATTCCTATCTAAATGTATGTACATGACACAAGGAGAGAGAGAGTTGGAATTCAACCGATGACCCATGGTCCATATGTCTCACTGTAAAACCCTAAGCACCAATATGCTTTAGTATCTAAAAAAAATTTGTGATTTGGTGAGTCGCGACTTAATGAATAAAAATAATAGTCAGGTTTTTATGGCACAACCAACATAAGAATATCCTCAGGATACATTACAAGTATAACAATTGACTATGCAAGTGCAAGTGCAAAAGATTTAGTTTTGTGTCGTGAACTTGCAAGGCAAACACTTCTCTTGAGAATTCATGTGTTTCAAGTGACATTTGATTTTGCTGGCCAGCATATAATAAGTGAACCATTTGATCCATAACATGTGCCAATGGGACATATTAGTCCATCTTCCACGTGATTTGCAAGTGTTTGACAAGCCGGTTACAACATCCTTTTAGTTCCATATGCAAGTGTTCATAACAATGGTATACCAAGTAATCATTGAGACCATATAATTCTCACTTGACTTGTATTCATATGTAAAAGGAAACAATTCAATCACATATACATGTATTAGGACATAATCACATCATAAAATTATCACACATATACACATTAGAATCCAATTATCATTTTTACTCACCTTTTGATGTAACCAACCTTTACAGTAGGTTTGGTTCTCTCTCTATGGCTTCTTCAAAGTGTTGAGATCCAAACATTTGATACATCATCGGTTATAAGTATGCCAAAATGATTATGAATGCTTGGTATGCAACTATGGCATGATCCATGCAAGTGGACCTAGTGTTTATTCATGTTTTTCCTTATATGGCAGCCTGAGCTTGCCACACTCTTATAGCAATAATTCTAGATATACTTATCCAAATGACTTGATTATTTTTTTTTCAAATAAACTAGACACATAATGATACAACATATGCAATTTCAAGCTAATATAAGATAGAAAATGGGGTGAATTTTTGAATTTTGCTCTGTTTCAAAATCATCTCAGTCTGAGTAGGTCTTACATTCTTAGGTATATCTCAAATTGTACAAATCAAATTGAAAAACTGATTTTCCAAATGTTACATAACACATAAAAGAACATTGTTCATGTTTTACTCATTGTCTAATTATGTCTATAAAATCACCAAAACAAATAACCAATCTCAAGGTGAGTAAATTTTTAACATAGTGACAATCAATCATGATGAAGGAGAAATATCTCAACAACCATATGAAATTTGGCAATAATATTTTACAGTCATGTAGATAATATATAAATATACAACCTTTAAGTTTAACACATCACCAAATTCCTAATCTATGACTATTAAATTTTTAGAAAACAGAATTAAAAGACAGGTGAGGTTTCATCCGGGTACAGGGTCAGTCACTATCAATGAGCCATATCTCTTTCCACACAACAAATCAAGCCAAACTGCTTTACAGGTATTTAGAAGGGATATAACCCTACAAATTTCATGTTTTACACTTTGTCAAAAATCAGAACCTAAGGCCATCAAAATATAAGAAAATAGAAAGACTAAGGTGATTTTTGTTGGTTATGAACCAGCCCTAATGAACGAGTCATAACTCCTCACACACACCAAATCAAGCAAAACTATTTCATATGAATATATATGAGACATAAAGCTACAACTTTAATATTTTTCACTTTCCATAACTCCTCTTTTAGGGTTGTGAAATCATGGGTACAAAATTCTACTCTAACAACAACAACATAATCATCTCTTGTTCTCTTGAATTTCAACTTCCATCCAAGAGTTCTACCTCAAATATTCCATAATTCTCACTAACCATGCATAATTAACATGTCATGAGGGGTTATTTCATTTGAGAAGAAGACAAATTAAGTTACCTATTGTCCCAGAAATAGAAAACCTTAGGCTTCCTCCTTAGGCAGCTCACTCTTCTCCCTCTCCTTCTTTTTCTTCTCCTTTTTCTTCTTCTTCTTCTTTCCTTTCATTCTTCCTTAGCTCTCTCTTTCTTTTGTTGTACCTCGCATCTAAGCTCTGTATTTTGATCCTAAAGGGTCAAAAATTTGACTTGTCAACCTATTGAAATAAGACAAAATCATGGTGTTGCATTCCTATTGGTTGGACGTTCACTTTCCTCTTTTCGTCCCTCTTCTTCACTCTTTAAGCACCTCCATCCATCCCCTATTTCCTAGATGCTCTTTATATTTTAAAATAAGCTTTATAACACCATTATTTATGATGATATAACATGCACACAACATAAGATAATTTTCCATACAATTATACAAACATTACATATATGTTCAAGTGTCCCAAATTGAATGGTGCATGTGTCATCGTCCTAAATGATCATTTATCCAATGCATATGTTCATGTGGGATTTCATATCATTTATGCAATGAATATGTTAATGTGATGATGCCAATGAATGTGGATGGGAATGTTACATATCACCCTTTTAAACTTATTAGTCTAAGAAAATAAATTGAAATTAGGCCTAAAAGGCTTACCCTTTTGTTATTTCTCCACCATAATTACAAGGTGATACAAATCCTCCAAATCTTTATATGGCATTAACTCCATTTGGTTTGCAATCTCCCTATTAAACACGACAAGAAAATGCGCCAAAGTTTACTCCATAAGTTCTTCAATCCTAGCCCTAATCAATGTAATTTCCAACTCTTAATAGTACTCCTTTACACTCATATTCCTTTGCACAAGTCTTTACAATTTGTTGTACAAATCCCTAAGAAAATAGCTAGGTACATATCTTTTTCTCATAGCCCTTTTCATCTCTACCCTCATACAAATAGGATCATCCCCATATCTTTTCCTAGTATACATAATTTGATCCCAACATACAAGCGCATAATCTATAAATTTAATAGTTACAAGCTTAACTTTCTTTTCTTTACTATAACTATGATAATCAAAAATAAAATCTACTTTCTTTTCCCATGATAAATAAGCCTTGGAATCACTCTTGCCATTGAAAGTAGGAGTCTTCATCTTCACGCAACTTTTATTGCCATCTTGCTTGCTTGATTTTTCAAAAAGTTCCTCCATGCAATCACCCTCCTCATCATCATGCAAGGTTCTTCCACCCTTGGTAATCTTGGATTGGCATGGGTTGCATTAGAATTAGAGGCATTGGTTTGTTGGCTAGCTTATATCTTTTTCATTTTTTCCATCAATTCCCTCATTCTTGCATGCATGTCTCTTTCCATCTTTTGTATTGAATCACTTAAGATCTTAAGGAACAACTTCAGTTTGGGATCCTTATCTTCTTCTTTCAAATTTGCCATGGTTAGTAAATAATAAAAGAAATCCTCACCAAATCACTTTCTTATATGTTTACACTTAATTGATGGCACTCACACTCGTGTTTAATTCAAAATAAGTTTTTGCCCTTTTTTAAGCTCATCACTCTTTCCTTTTACCTCTTAAATTTATTTTCTTCAAGTTCTTTGAGGATCAAGGTTACTTTAGGTCAAATTAAGGCCAATCAAATCACAAACAAGCGAAAAATAAACTTAAAATAATTTAGAACACAAAGGAATTGAAAAAAAAACACTATTGATTGCAATAAAAAATTTCTAAATAGCTAATCAAAATTTAAAGATCAAAAGGGATTTAGAAGTTGCAAATCAGTGTTTTGAACCTAAAAATTGGTGAAAAGTCAAGCCTAGGTTAAAATGGCTTAAAAACAACTTGTTTGCAATTGTAGCTTCCTTTCTTTTATTTTCTTTTTGACCTTTTTCTTTTAACTTTTCTTCTTTTTCTAAAAAACTTTGGAAGCTTAAAAATAGAATTGAAACAAACTAATCACAAGAACAACTCAGATTGTAAAGAAACACAAAGAAGTCGAATTTAGAAAGAGCAAGGGTATTTTCATAATTTTTTCCCTTTCTTGAATTTGCGAATAAGGTTCAGTCCTAGACACCAAAGAAATACCAAAAAAATTGATTAGTAACAAGAAGGAACAAATTAGAGTGGAAAAGGATGCAAAAATTGCAAGAAACAAGCTAAAAATCAAGTTTTCTTAATTTAAGAAAATTTTGACAAACTTCCAAATTTCAAGGAATTTCTTGAGAGACAAGATTCTAATCTGCAATTAGACACCCAAGAAGTGTTAATCCAAAAAAAAATTAGAATGGAAATAAACAAAGAAATCCAACTTGAACAAAGAAAACTAGCCTATTTTGCAAAGTTCCTTAATTTTAGAAAATTTTGCATATGTGATTTTGATAGAATTTTTTTCATGAAATTTGGTATGGGATAATGAAACAAGCTAATTTAATGATTGAAAATGAAAACAATTAGGTTGGATCTCAATTGAATAGGCAGAGCTGAATTTGTGCTAAGATTGCTCAAATCATAATTTTCCTTGTTTTAAAGATTTTGATCATTGAATTGCATTTTAATGATGCAAGAACATTTTTGGATGATAAAACACACTAATTTAATGATGGAAAAATAAAGAAAATATAATTGAACACCATAGCTGAAGTAGGAACCGAATTGAGCTTAATGGGAAAGAATAGCTCAAAATTGAATGCAAGAACAACTAATTTAAGGATAATTACTTGATTTTTGAAGCCTTGGGCTCTTATACCAAATGATACATGTAAGGGTGATTTGATTCCTTAACTGTATGCTTGCTTGCTTAAGTCCTAAGTTTATTCAAGAATCAAAAACAAGTTTGATCTTCAAATCCTAACTAGACCTCTAGAAAACTTGTTCTTGGCAACCTAAGTTATAAAGATCTAAGTTATAAAGATTTAATGTGTGTCAATTCAAACTCTAAATTAACAAGTTTATAAAATTATTAAGTCTTTACTCAACAATCTCACCAAGTCTTTTCAAGAACTTAAGAAGAGAAAACTCTCATAAGTAAAATTGCTAAAGAAAATAATAATTATCCAATTTAATTATTGATGGCTAAATATGAGGCTATTTATAGCCTTTACAATGTTTAAAGAAAACCCTAAGAAACCCTAATGATGAATTCGGTCATAGGTGTTTGGCCTCCTTCAAAATAGCTAAACAACTTATCCCAATGTCTTAAGGAAAGCTAAACAAAGAATACTATTAGCTATCAAGATTTTGCCAAGTAGTTGTCCTAATTAGGAAACCTTAAATGAAGTTCCTTACAAGAATAAAATGGCTAACAGAGAATCCTAAAAAATATATATAATATAATATTTATAAAAACAATATAATATTTATAATAGAATATTAATTTAAAATATAAATAGAATAATATAAAACAAAATAAATATATATATAATATAAAATAAATATAAATATAGTATAATAGTAATATTAAAATAAAAAATAGAATATTAACTTAATATAATAAACAAAATATTTGGCAAATGAAGAGAGAATCTTTGAATCAATTGGAAGACAATGCCAACCAAGCAAATTTTAGAATATCTTAGTCTTGTGGGCTTGTGGGCTTTATCTTCTTATTCAAAACTCATCTTGGGCCCTATCTCTTCTTTTGGCGAATGTTACTAAGGGAATTAGGGTTTGTTCTTCTTCACACGTTGGGTTCCATTGGTTTAAGTTTCATGCTCCATTTGAAGTGTCCAAACTGCAAGCATCATCTAATTGGGCTTCACACATCCTTTGGTCTTTTTGATCCAATATAAGTGTAATTCCCCTTTGCATGAAAGCTCTAATTTCATCCTTGAACTTCTTTAGCCTTCCTCTTGTAATTGGGCCTTGAAGTTGAAGCGGACCTTTGGACTTGCCTTGGATGTTTGCATCATTTCTCCTTTCTTTTTTTTTTTTTTCTTGGTTACTAGTGAAATCTATGTGGAGTTTATGTTTAAGGCACTAAATTTTATTTTGGAGATGATTAGTGAGGTCCCAATGGCCAAGGACCTAATGCTTTATAAGCTTTAAATCAAGTTTCCATTTTGTACAAACCTTCCCACATTTGTCTAGATCTCTTCCTTATCAATTAATGGTGGTTTAGCTTATATTCTTGTACAAATGCTTTATTATGTTTATGGATCCTTCATGCACATATACTACCCACCTTGTGTTCACACACTTTATTCCATAATGATTCTTGCACAAGATGTGATTTTGGGTGCCTTTTTTGTATTTTCTTTTAGATGTGCTTAGATTTCTCTATAGACTTCTCATAGTTGTACAAACACCTAGTTATCTATATAAATACCTTTTTCATGCCTATACTCTTTATCTTAGGATGCTAACCCATGACTTTGCTCTTATGGCATCTTCTTACATTATTTTATCCATTATTTGTGGTTGTTTAGATGATTCTTTGCATGACAATCCCCTCGTTATACCATGTACCCTTATATCCTTCTGGTTGTGACAACACATTATTTACCATATTTTTATTATTGTTATACTTGATGAAATGGCTTATATGAATGGATGGAGAGGATAAATGGTAAATCAACTAATAAAGTAATAGCTACAAGTAAACCATGATTCAATAATGACATGACCAATATTAGGGTGATCTAGAGTGTTCTAGTTCATACCTAACTTTCATATCCAGTCTCTAACTTGGTGAAACTAAGTTAAGGCAAACGAAGACCTATTAGATGATACTTGCCTTTGCCTAGATTTATGTTCTTAAACAAAGGTGACAACTCCATTTTGATCTTTAATGGACTATACTAATGTATTATTCTCAAACTCTTCAATCTCTTAATGATCAATCTCACATGCTTCTCCAAGTTACTACCAAAGTAATACCCTTTATTTGCTTAGTCTCTTGATTATTGAAAAAATGTGATTAGTTGAAAGTCATATTTCATTCTTATGGCATTGAAATCCATAGGCATCCATAGTATCCCTTTGTTAGACTTGGTGTCAAGGTCAAGTGCTTACCACTATGCCAACGCCATAACTGTTAGCGAATGTGCAACTTTATTTCCTTATAGTTGCATAGCAGCTAGCACCAAGTTTTGAATGCATGTCGGTGACATGATGGCTTGGCCCTTCAGGCCTCCACCCAACAATCCCCTCCCCTCAACACTTGCCAACCACTTGGTGCAGCAATAAGCCTTCTAGGGGATTTGAACTCGTGACCTGCTTTGATACCAATTGTCAAGATCAAGCACTTACCACTATGCTAAAAGTCATAAGTGTTAGTGAAAGCGCAACTTTATTTCTTTATACTTGCATAGAAGCCAAACACCACGTTTTAAATGCACACCAACGACAAGGTGCTAGACTTGGCCCTTCAAGCCTTTGCTTAATGCTTTGAGCACCTTTGCTTGGAGTAACACCATAAAATTGTTTACCTATGTGCAACTAATTAAGAAAGTGAACTTTTGTTTTTCCTTCTGTAAGTGAGACCTGACCTGTACTTGAACTTTGTTTTGGACAAGCCCTTGAGGGGAAAAATGACAAATACCAACACTTATGGATATATTAATTAAGCCAAAATAGTAATAAAGGTACTAAACCTTCAAAGATATCATTCTAGAAATTGAAGGCATAGAAATTGTTAAAATTTAAATCTCTAACATCCTATATGAAGAAATAAACACAAAATCAACTTCAAAGACATTTAAAAAAAAAATAAAACAAATGTAAATAGAGGTAGTAATTCCTAACCCAACTTGAACATGCTCTAGAATAACTCAATTTAATCCAACTCAAAATTAAGATACATCTGAAAGAATCTGACCTGAAAAAATAAACCGACCCAACTGATATAGTAACCTGAATTGATTCGACTCACAAGTCAATTTGATTCATCTAATTTAAATTATTAAATTCTAAATAACCTAATTCAATTTAAAAGTCAAAATAATTCAAATTTCTTCTTGCATCTTAATTTGATGATTTAATATGCCAGCAATTCAAAATGATCATATCTAAATTCACCCGTGGTTTATAATTAACTTATTTAAAATTAACCTAACCTAACTCATTTGACACCTCTATTAGATACAAAATATCAATAATAAAAAATGAGTGCATTTGCCACCTCCATTAGATACAAAATATCAATAATAAAAAATGAGTTGATACACCAGCATGCAATACTAAATCACTTTTAATTGGAGTTGTGCAAAAATGAACTATTCTCTTAACTCCAAAATTATTTCAGGCATCTAAGAAACGCCTTGTACAAATTTTTGCCTAGTTTAGCCTTTAGCTTCCCTTCTTAATTACACTTTAGTCAAATGATCACTGTTGTATACAATTCTATCACAAGCCTAGAATTTTTACATTCACGATATAATCCAAAGGTGACAAATACCACCTTGCCCAGACTATATCAAATAAAGCTTGAGTAAGCAAAGAGTGACAGACACCAACAATGCTTGATCAGTTTTCTGACTCAAGATTCTGTTCCATGAAAAACAACGGCAGCTGCAATTTAGACCAGTAAACTAACAATCAATTTGCTCAAGGGCATCTTTTCCTTTTGAAATGAACCAATTCCAGGAAAACTACCTATATTTAAAACAAATTTGGTATCAGTGTAAATTGCAGTCCTGGCAGAAATATTCAAAAAGCCCACTACTCGCCATTTCTTGAGCACATGATACATGCAGTATATAATATAGAAGGACAACACAATTTAAGGTATAAAAATATAATCATGGGATTGGCCCTGTTGGATTGTGAGCTTCTATATCGACATGTCTAATGCCAGGAACAAGCTCCTGTATCTCCTTTTCAAGCCTATCAACTTCACCTCCTAAAGCAGTGACTACTTCCTCACCTGCAAGAAGAGACCAGTTATTGAAGCAGCTGCAAGCATAGCTCAATGAAAATGATAACTTGCAAAACTGCAAAAAAATACCATAGTTTGACATGATCTTGAGCAATGCAGTATCATCCTTCTCCATGGCAGCTTCACGAAACTGCATAGCATCAATTATAATTAGAATTCAATATGTAGTTACGATAGAACACAAAATAGAATGGATGATTAGGTTGTCTTTCATTATCAAAGAACCAACTAGAAGCCAATCCATAGAACCTCATAACAAACTAAATGAACTATCATTTATATAAAATCTTTGATACATTCCGATTGAAAAACTCAGCACGGTTCGGTTCGATATTTTATATTCAAAATGAGGATTTAAGATTCCAGTTAGGTCCAATTCCATTACTTGGACCAATTCGAAAATCTCTGAATCCCGTGCTCACCCCTATTTTCTACATTTCTTCCTAAAATATGTAGACCTAAAATCTTAAGAGGTCCTGCACCACTTAGAATAGGTAGGAATTTGGGTTAACTATTAGGATTTTATCCAGTAGGCTAAGAAGCAAAATTAAGAAAAAAGAACTAAAAATCTAAAAACTAAATAAATATTACAAATTTAGGTATTTATAGACTTAAATCTAATTCTGAACCTTGTTTTAGCTGTGAAAACAATACCTGTTTTCCAAAAAAATTTGGTGTTTAATTGTAAGTCTCCAAATATAGAACTGGAAACCAATTTTTCAAGTCTGCGTGATTTACACTCTTTCAGAAACCTACTGAAAACTGTTTTCCAAAATTTCATTGATAACATGCACATGATGGCTAGTGGAAAACAAGCTGTTTTTGCTTTGGATTTCCACTTGGGCACACTGATTGTTGGGGTCAAAACCTGCACCTTTTGTTTTATTTGCTTTATATATATAAATACTTGTCAATAAAATTTGTCAAGTTGTACAATTAGGTCAACTCGCCTTTTATCCTTTACTTCTTCATCTCAATGCTATTCGGATCCTAGAAGCAAGTTTGTTCCCTTTATTTTTGTTAATTTTCCTATTTCCTTTTACGGTGTATATGTGTATGTATATTTATATATTGCTAATCATTTTAAGATTTGAGATATTAAACCAGCTGAATTTTATAAATAAAATGTTTATATTTTTATTTTTTCAATATGAGGTTGTAACTTGAAATGAGCTCTTTGAATATATATATATATATATATATATATATATATATATATAATTAGATGACCAGATTATTTATTTATGATATTGAAATAATTATTATCTTCACGCTTATGTAAAGAAAATAATCTATTAAAAGATTTAATAAATTAAAATGGAAAATTTGGAATGTTCTCCCATTTCATAATTTTCTATTTGGAAAGCAAAAAAAAAAAAAAAAAAACTGGAAAACTATAAACATCAAAGAAAACTGGAAAATAAAAATAGAAAATGATTTCTACAACTAAACAAAGACTGGCCTCAAATAAAGGAAAAAGTGAATTAATCATTTCCTAGGACGACAAGGACTTTATTTTATATATATATATATATATAGAGAGAGAGAGAGAGAGACGGAAACTGAGACAGAGACATGAGAAACAGACATACAGACTCTTAAACAAATCTGGACAAATTTTCCATCAAAGCCAGATATTAGAAAATTGCCCTTGAACTTAAACTTAAAATATTAAAGCAACAGCTAATAAACTCATCACAAACACAATTCCAAAAAGGATTTGTAGTTCTGGCAATAAAAGTATTACACCATAATTCTGAAGTTCTTGAATTCCTTGTATGCATCACTACTAGCAACACATGTTTAAAATTTTAAATCACATGGACTAGCTCCCTCCAATTATGCTGCTAGGCTAGAAGTATGTTTCAAATGTTATGTGAAAATTCTAAGGTATGATGTGGTAATATGAAAACTTGAAAACTAAGTGAAATAAGAAAAATAATACTGGTGAACTTAGAATTACAACAGAGAAATTTATAAACAAGAAATCAGACTTGAAAGAACAACCCCTAGATAAAATTTGAAGTGATAACTCAACAAGAAAAAGAGATAGTAAACACAGCTGTAAAAAACACAACAGCAATAAACAACCAATTATGAAGCAATGCACCTGACAGAATTATTAAATTTTGCCATATATTCAAGAAGCTTGCACGGGAATTACTTACAGTGGGGATGGATTTTGAGTTACATCCTAATTTTCAAGTAAAACAAGTCCAACAACTTACATTTCTCAAAAAGATTCTATATATGAAAAGTTAAAATAAAAATTTACCTGTCTGGCCCACTCAGCACGTCCAGTCCTATTTAGATAATTCTGCACAACCACCACTCCATTAAAATCTGTTGCAAATAAACAGCCACAACAAAACATTTATGTCAGATACTGCCTATTTTAACAGACTATCCTAATGATTCCAAACTACAGGTGAAAACTTGAGTCTATCATTACATGCATGCATGTTTAAAATAGTTTTCAGTTCCATAACAAGGACAGAATTTTCATTATAGCTCACTGTTCATATGCATCCAAGTGTGTTTTATATATATATATATATATCATCTGCATACATATAAATGACACATTCAAAAGTTAGTTACTATATTTTTTTAGTTTATTTTATACATCATCTAAAAGCTGACAAGTCTCTAATTATCAGATATATTGGTGGATTTGTACTGAAATAGAAGTCAACAGAAATTTACACCAAGACGAAATAGCAAAGACAAGAAAATACCTATTTCTGCCTTGAATCTAAAGAAGCCAGGACCAATCACCTCACTTTTACAATCATATAAAGCATCTACAACCTACAATAAAAGAGAAATACATGTCAAACTCTCAAAAGTATGAGGGTGAGAACCAAATGATAAGAAAACTTGGTTAACTACCATACCGGGTCATTTTTTAAAAAACGAAGAACCTTCTCCATATCGTGGTCATCCATAGCTCTACCAATCAAAGAATGCCGATTCCTCTGGATAAGAAATATAGCGACCTGTAGATGGTTTGATTGGATTTAGATTTACCTCAAACTAAGGCTATAATGAAAATGCTCTTTGACTCTGCATGCTAATAGCAAGCCAACTCTTCTGAAGCTTCAAAAATGAAAATGTAAACTCAACTTTGATCTCAGCAAACTAAAAATAAAATCACTTGTGCCTCTGGCCCAAACCCCCTGCCCTCCCTCCCCTTTTTCAAACAAAGAAAATTGGGAAAAGGTAATACAAAAAGATCTCTTTATAATCATCCCAACTAAAATTGGCAACTATAATAAATAATGAAATCAACAAAAGAAATCCCACATTGCATCCATCTGATTATTCAAAATTTCCAACCATCAAAATTTTGACCTCTCTAGAATTATCAAAAGTACAAAAGTGGTGTTTCATTAATACAGCAATTTGAGAACAGGTCCAGCCGCAATATTTATCCAATTGTGCTTGTTTCCTGTTCAGATCTCCAAATCACAGAAACTAATTCTTTTAATGGCTAAGTCAAGATGTTTCAAACAAAAATAAGAAGGAAAGACCTATACAAGGTATTTATTCATTGAAGAAGACATGACAGTATCTCGACAGATGTACCATGGAGGATTGGGAACAAATAAGTATCTATTAGTTGAATGGTGGCAACTAAGGCTGTCACCAGCGGTCAAATGGTAAAAGGTGAGACAAAAAAATTTCCTATCATAGATGAATTACCTCAAAGATCCATCCTCAGCCCTAAACCATTTGCTTTGGTCATTAAAGAGTTGAAAAAATGCATCAAAAGGATATCCCCTTTGTCTATGATGTTTGCACATGAACAGGACTTTGGAGCTATAGAGAACATCTTTGAGCATACAAATTCAAGTTAAGTAGCCAATAAAACTTATATGCATTGCAAATTACCTTTTTTAGTAATGGAAATAGTGCAGAGGTTCCACAAAACACACACTTCAATTATCTAAGGTCTATCACATAGAGAAATGGGAACATATGATTGAACCAAAATAAATAAAGTGGAGAAGTGCCGGGATTATCTATGACCATAGAATACCAGGTAAAATGAAGGGGAAGTTCTAAAAGATTATCAGCAATGATTCATGACAATGAGTGTTGAACAGTGAAGAATCAACAAATTGACAAGATTAACATGGTAAAAATGAGAGCATTAAGTCAAAAGTTTATGGAAATACATAATAAAATGATCAATGAATGATAGCATTTGAAGGAAGGAGCAAGGGAATCCTATTGAAAAAAAGTTGACAGAAGGGAGGCAGAAATAATTTAGAAAAGTGTCATTAACCAGTAAATGCACCAGTCCAAAAAGTTGAGCACATTAAAGTCACTGTAATTAAGAAGTAATAGGCCTAAGATGACGTGGAGGGAAGTGGTGAAAAAAGATTTAGCAGCTCTACATTTTCAAAAAGATATTTTCCCTAAACATGTAGCCCTAAATTGAGAACAACTGGAACAAAAAAAAATTTCAACATAATTTATTTTTCGTTTTGGGCTTAAGCTATTTGGGGATTGAGGCTTAAGCTTAATTCAGCTGAATAATTTATTTTTCTTTTTGAGATAATACAACATCTGCACGTATAAATTTCAACTTTGAAAGTAATGACATGTAAAATAAGTCATGTACCATTCCAAGCAAGTTGCCAACAATAATTGAACCTATAGGATCATATATTGCATTCCCTGTGGTATTCACTGCAACCAAAGATGCAGCAGCAATAGCAAGTCCAGTTACTGCAGCACCATCCTGCAGAAATAGAAGAATTTACTAAGGAAGATAGAAAACCATATACAAGCCTCTTAAGCAAACAGGCATCCGCAAGCTAACTGCAACTGAGGACATAAATGTGCCAAAAGGAATGCAAAAACTCAAGCAATTAATCTCTCTTTTTCCATGACAACAGTCCTGATGTTTCCGCAATTATATATTGCACAGTATTAGATGTAAATGTAAGAAGGAAAGAATGGTAAAGTGGTGTGAGCAGTACCACAATACAATAACAACAGTAATTTTTCTTCATTCACAAACTCTGGCTCCTGCATCAATGTTGTAGCATATGAACCATAAATTGTGTGGAATTTGCAATAACTATCACTATGTTAATCACCATCCAGAAAATCTAGTGTTCCAAATAACAAAGTCAAGCCATGAGTAAGGAACCAACAACATGATCAACTCACAGAAAATGATTTGACAGAAATGTTCCAGACGCCCTGACGAAGCTGTAGCATTTGTTGCAGAATTTTTTACTAATGCAAAAAATGTTAGAGCTATGAAAGGCCTACATCTTAACGCATATGATCACATGGATGCTAGGTCACAGTATCGTGTAAGACATAGTTATTAAAGGCGCGTGCCGCACTAAGGCGCTAAGGGGTCCTAGAGCTTAGGCGCAAGGTGCAGGCGCGTGTCTGAGTGACATGAGGCGCAAAAATTAAAAATTAAAATTTAAAAATTTTATCATTAGACTATTAGCAAGATGATATAATATTATAATTATTAATATTCAATACATATTAAGCAATAATAACAAAAAAACACACACAAAGAAAAAATAAAACTTAATAAAGGTTTCAAATCCTAAACACACAAGGCTCCTGAACTTCCTATGATTGTTTATTCTTCTTCTATTTGTCAGCAACTTCTTATTCTTCTTTCCTTTTTTTTTTGCTGAAACAGAGTTTCTTCCTTCTGTTCTGTTTTTTCAGTAATTTTCTTCTTCTTCTTCTATTTTTTTGGCTGAAGCAGATCCCTTTATTGTCCTAACTTTTTTTTTTTTTTTACTGCTGGAGCAGATTTATTGTTTCCTTTCTTTTGTTTTCTCTTGAAATAATCAGATGTGGTAAGGTCTAACAAAAGTATTTTTTAATTTTTAATCAATGGTTCAGATTTACTCACACATAAAAAAAAAAAAATGTAAAGATTGTCACAAAGGTGTGCCTTTAGGGCGCCTTGCCTGAGATCCAAGACGCGCGCCTTTGTCACAGCACCCGCTTTTGGCTTTCTAAGGCGCAAAGACTGGCACCTGGCGCCCCTTGCGCCTCAGGCGCACACTAACAACTATGGTGTAAGAAGTAACACCTAAACCAACCTGATCTCTACAATCCAATGAACAGAAATATTTGGCTATCATTTCCATACAAGGACTGAACTAAGCTCCAGAAGTAGAAATTAGTTGGAGCAAAGCCCCAAGCGCATGCACAACTTCATTCAATAAAGCCAGACCCAACAGCAAGGTTATAACTTTGTGAGGCCATGAAATCCCTATCTCATGATGAATCAAACAAAGGGAATATTTTTACAAAGGAAGTTCCTCACCCTTGTTCAATCAGATAAGAACTAGACCACAAAAGATAATAAAACAAGATAAACCAAATGAAAAATGATGCAACATCTCTTGTGAATTGAAAAATCTGAATGCAATATGTTAAGCCTTTGCAATCATAAAAGGGAAAACTACCAAACAGCTGATTCTAATGTTATGATAATTATCTTTGGCTGCCGCTCAGTAGCCTAAAACATTTGCTAACAGTAGTAAATTGCACATAGCATATACTATCAGAAAATTGTGGGGAGGAAAAAGATATCATATCATTTAATGTTGCAGTTTGTGATACAGTTTGGTTGTATTTTGTGTTCTCTCCCTAATGTGAAGGAACGTCAAATGCAATGATCAGCCCAGTTACAAGCTCAGTTTTATAACAGCTTCCAGAATCATCATTGATATAGGATCAAGTTACATCACTGTCCATGAATCTGCCATATTAAAATTCCAGAAAAAAAAATGGTTTCCAGAACTAAAGGAGAAGAAGGGTGTGATAAATCACCTCGGTCATGACTGCAACAGATGTGGGGTCATGACCACGCCAAACATAATCTCTCACTTTCATTCCCTCTGCAGCTGCACCTTTCTTCACAGCTTGTATGGCAACAACAAGAGAAACACCTGTATTAAGGGAATATGAAAAGGATAAAGTGAAACTCCCATTGAGTTCAGAAGCTTGGCACAATCCATAATCCTTAATAAATCAAATATCTATGATACGTACCTTCAATGATAAATGAACCACCAATCACCAAAGCTGCATATTGAATGTTCACCGGCGGCTGAATAAAACATGCTAGTCAATAAACCTTGGTGCATTTATCAAGGGGGTGGATGAGAATCATCAAAAGAGAGAATAAAAAGTGGACAGAGCATTAGCAGTTTTATTCAAAATTTTTCATTGGGAATTGAATAGCTTACTTACATGTGAAGTCCACAAATTCTGAACTCCATGAACAACTGTAGCTCCAGAACCAAGACAAAATATACCAACAGCAGATATCAACGACCACACAAACCTTTCCTTGGAATAGCCATAACTGTGAAGCATAAATAAAATGACTTCTGCTTCTCCATATATCATAAATAATAATATTGCAAACTTACATTACTCATCCCATTGTGTGAATTAAAGTCCGAGAATGAGTAAATTTGAAATAGGAAGAAAAAGCTAACTAATTTGCTGCTCTCGGTAAAAGTTTCAGCTTGTATCGAGAAAAGAAGAATAATAGAAAAGAGAAAAAAGCCATAAATCAAGGAAAAATTAGATCAAAATCAGTTTCCAACTTTACACCCTCTTCCTCTTGAAAGAACTAATAAGATGAGAAAGATAACAGAGAGACAGAGAGAGGCACGGGGGGCAGACGCAGACCAACATGTTAATGACATGGGAATACACACAAGAATTACCTCCACAGATGTTTTCAATTGGAAATTTGCCTAACTGAATAAAGCATGCAAATGTACATTGACAATATGAACAATTGGAACTCCAAGAAAAGGCTTATTCATTAAAAAACAAAACTCAATTTTTTTTTTGAATTTTTAAACTATCACTTAATACTTCCAAAGTGGCAGATAACACCCAAAATTGGATAAACCTTTTTAGTAACACCTTTTGGTCAAAAGCTAACCCTTGAATGCGGCTCAATTGATCACAAAAACACCAAATTAAGCCCTAAAATAGCATCTTTTTCAAGCATTGTGACATCTCTATGATCAATTGAACCCTATTTGAGGGCTCATTTTTTGACCAAATAGTGCTATTGAAAAAAATTCACCCAATTTTGAATGTTACCTCTTATCTTTGAAGTACTGGGTGATAGCATAAGAAATTGAAAATTTTTTTTATTTTTTTTTTTGGTTGTAATTAGGCCCAAAGAAAATGACAATATCATGAGGCTATCATAAATAAGGGCAACAGTCAACACTCACGGATGAAGAGCATCAGGTGCACGCCTTGAGCTACTCAAACCATAAGCAAGGAGGGCCTACAATGTCAACACAAATGAGTTTATCAGCATTCAGTAATCAGGAGAAGTCAACACTTCAAAGTGTAAAAGGAAATCAAGATTTTCATTCTAGCCTGGTGACCAAGAGCCTTAGAAAAAGTACCTGATTTGCAAAATCTGCAAGGGAATGCACAACTTCAGCCAACATTACATGACTAGAGCTTGCTAACCAAACCCCAAACTTAAGAGAGAAGACAAGGAAATTGCACCACAATGCAGTGTTGACTGCTCTTTGACTGAAAAAATAACCAATGAATTAGTTAGTGAAAAGGAGTACAACAAATATAAGCAATAAAAGAAACAATTTTCCAATATAAAGCATGGTATAAAAAGTGCAATATAATATGTACATCACTCTCAATTTAATAGACAATAAGCATGTATACGATGAGAGATAAGCTCATGTCCCAAATATTAGTTTCTAGTTTCAAGTGCTTTTCTTTTAACAGATTGACATTTAAAAGTTACAAATATAATATCCACAACAGATTCATGGTCCCGCATAATTCCATCTATGGAATCACCACAGCAAAATTTTTGCAACCATAACAGCTGTGAGAGCTAGGTATGCATCTAAAGGTTTCTTTCAAATTTTTACACAGCATATGCCCCAATTACTAGTTCAAGTTGCTCATTCTCTAAAAAAAATTTCTGAAACTAGTGAATAATCAAGGCCTCTTCCAAAAAGTCTAGAAACTTAACTATGAACATTCTCATTATTTTTCTAGATACTGTTCCATTATCTTTTTGTAAGTAAAATACCCTAAAAATTCCAATGGTTAATCAATTAACAATTCTCAATCTCAGCATACCAAAGTGACATGAAATGTAAGAACTTTTTACATCAATTTAACCAGAAATGAATAGTGAAGAAAAGGAAACAAAAAGGATTGCAAAAATGATGAAAAAATAAAAGGAACCTGTGTTGATCATTGATTTCAATCCTTTTTACTTGTTTAGCCCTCCTGAAAAAACCTGCATTAATATAAGTGCCATAGAAGCAGAAATTAAGAAAATAAATGAATACGCATTTCGAGGAAAAATCAAAGATTGTACTTACTACGACGAGTTGAGTAATGATAAAGATTCTTATGATCCAACGAAAACAAACCCAATAACCGTTTAGAATAATAACAAGGAGCAGAAAACCCACGGGACTGAGTAAAGGAGCTCAAAATTGGTAGTGCAAAATTGGGGGGGAGTAAAGCAGTGTTAGTTTTGTTAGCATTTTCGCCGTTGAAATTGTTTTGAGTTAATAAAAAGATCAAGTCTTGGTTCCGTAGAATTGAAGCACAAGGAGAAGCAGAGTGGTCATAGCAACGGAGAAGGCGAGAGAGAAAGCGATATGACATCAACATCAAAAAATTAAAAAAATGAAATTTTCAATAGTTTTATACTCCTCTAATCTTCCTCTCGACTTGAAGAAGAAAAAGAGTGCGTTGCTGCAACTGCAATTTTAAGGGTTTTCTATTTTGAAGACATCTTTGACTGCACTGTGTACCTTTCTAGACAGACTGAAGTTGCTTTGCTAGTTTATTTTATATATATATATATATATATATATATATATATATATAACTCTTGATTAGTTAATATAAATATCAACACTTATAATTAATTTTCACTTTCTTAATTTTTAAATTATAAATTACCAAACAAATTTTTTTGAAGTTTTAAAATAAATTTTTTTTATTTAAATTTCAAAACTTATCATTTCCATTTTATTTTTATTGTGAGTTGGCAAGTTCACCATATTTAAATTAGTATACACTATTAAAAAGCCCACTAAATATATCTTAAAAAATGGCTAAAATAATTTATTAATTGAAAAAATGCAAATTTTCAATCCATATGAAAATTGAAAATTGATCTATGAAAATTGGACGGAAGAGTTTATGACAAAAACATGGTTAAGTAGTACCAATCCATATGCAATCTTGATGCCTTCTTCAAGGAAAGTTCAAAAAATCAAATAAAAAAACTCTAATTCTCAACAAAACTCTTAAATAATCCATACTTAATAACTTTAGTTGTAAAGAATTAAAGATTATTTAATGTAAATTTTAAGATTAATTATGTAAATTTTAAATTTAAATTAAACTAAGTTTGAACGTATCAAACTTTCACTTGATAAATTCACCAAATTTTTTTAAAGAAGAAAAGATAGGAATTAAAACTGGCCAAAAATCGAATACTATTGTTGAATAATATCAAAGGGTACATGGTTTGAAGCCTTATATAGGCATTACAAGACCTAAAGTAAGCTTGATCAAAAAGAGAAGTAATCCTCCTAGAACCCTAACTAATGTTCCTAATTAAAGAAAATAACTGAAACAAATAAGAACTAGTATTTGGCTTATTAGAAACAAGGAAAATGAAGATAAATCAACTAATGACAACTAAGCAAATTTTTGACAAAATTTTTTACTTTCTTCTTATGCTTGGTCACCAACTTTAAGGACTCTTCTAGGGTTTCATAGATGTCTTTTTGCATGCATAGAAGCTTTTTGGAAGTTTCTTGAAATCTTATAGAATCGTTTAGAACATCATGGAACTTTCAAGAACCTTTTAGATCATTTTTAATGCAAATTGCTCCATTTTAAGAGTTGGACATGAATTCTTCTTCTTGATGATCAAAGTATGATAATAAGATACATAAATGACTATTTTGCCTTTGTAAAGATGTCACTTCAAATTCTCTAATCGCCCTTGAACTTTGATTTTCCTTTCCAAGCTTGATTTCTTGCTTCATGGACACTCCTAAAGCTTCCTTGAACTTCTCCATATGTGCTCTTGTCATTGATCCTTTATACTTAAATGGTTCATCTTGCTTGGTTATTGCTTGTCTTACATCATTCCCTCTTTCCTCATGAAGATTAGTTCTCAAGTCATGACTTACATTAAGATAAAGAGAAAGATAAGAAATAACAAAAAAAAAAAAAACGCTAACACCATACTTACCATGTAATTCCTCTTGATAGAAATTGATCCTTGCAGTCACTAAGAAAGGAACATCTTTGCTTATTTGTAACTTGGAACACCTTTGTATTAGATACCTCATACACACCCAAATCTTTCCACTAGGGTCAAACATAAGTTGCAATATTCCTTTAAGTTCTTACAAAAAATTTTCTTCCATCTAGCATAAGTGAATATTAAATCATCAGAACCTTACAAAAAAGGAAATCAAAACATTAGATAAAGAAAAGTTAAGTTTATTAGAACTACAATAAGACTTTTTATACAAAGGTACAATCATAGGTTGTTTAGAAAACAAAGCTCTTTTAACCTTACTCTCTTTATGATTGTATGAAGGTACAATCATAGGTTGTTTAGAAAATAAAGCTCTTTTAACCTCACTCTCTTTTGCATAAAAATTAAATTATTTCTTTTTCTTCCCCTTCCCTTCCCCCCCTCTCCTTTTGTATGCACCACTCCTCTTTTTTATGCATCCGCTATTAGTGCTCCTTTTCCCACTTTTTGCTCACACCCCTCATTAGTTTTCTCACAACTCATATTTTATTGTACAATTCTTTCTTTTTCTCTCATATGTGTGTGTTCTTTATTTCTCATTATCTTTTAATCTTCATAAACTTCTTTAGGTGATAAAGGTGAAAGTACAGTATGTTTGCTATTCATATCTATTGGCCTAGTGTACTAAGAAAAAGGGTTGAATTAGTGAGAGATTAAAAATTAAAGAGAAAGGTTTAAGTGTTTAGAAAGTTAAGAAGGAGAAGAGAAAATAAACACAAGATGTTTATAGTGGTTCGGGTGTTAACAAATCCTATGTCCACTTCCCAATTCTTCATAATTGGGTATTCCACTCAATTAAACTAGTGTTTTCTAGCTCACACCTAACTCATACAATTTGTGTTTTATGACTCACACAAAACCCTTACAATATGTGTTTTTAGGCTCATATAAAACCTCTCACAATTTGTGTTTCTATGCTCACACAAAATCTTTACAAGAATTTTGGAAGTTTAGGCTAACTCTTAATCTAATCACAAAGATGTTTAATACTCACACCAAACAATCAATATAACACATAAAGAAGAGTAAGAAGAATGAGTAGCAAATTGGCAAGAGTTTGGTTACAATTATAGAAATTCTCTTGCATTTACATCTATTTGGTGGAGTATTTATAGCCAACATCCACCAAAGAAACATTACTCAAAAACAATCCCAAAATCTTTAAGTTATGCTAGGCAGATTTTGCATTAAATGCTTGTCAGGTGGAAGTTGCAGTCACGATTTTTCAAATTACACTAAAGAGCCAAAAATCGTGGCAAAGAACTCTGTTCTATGTGTAACAGCTAGTCCACATGTGTTTCATCCATTATTTGTCTAAGAAATATAGTTGTTGTGTTTAACCAACTACTCAAAAGTCGCGGTCTCAATTGAACTTTCTTTTGGGCACGACTAAAACTGTGAATTCCTTTGTGGCTGTGGCTTTGGTTCCCTTCTTTATTACTATGAAATTTGTGGTCTCGACATCAAACGTGAATGCCACCACAAATTCTTCTGCAAATAAACCAACCTCCCTTCGGCTAAGTCACGGCTATGAAGTTTGCAAATTCTTCTGGCCTAGCTCCATCCATCCTTATTATAATGTCACGATCACAATTTAAGGGATATTAATCGCGAATTTGGATGTTCTTCTTAAAGATGAAGATTTTGACTTTCATCCAACTTTCAATGAAAAAATATCTTATAAACTGTAAAAAAAACACTTAAACAAAACATTAAAACTAATTAATCTTCATTATCAAGATCAAAAGAGGCTTATGACTTAGGTTTGACTAACCTAGTTTAACAATATCAAAGAATATTTATTTATCAATCCATCATATTTTACCCTTCTATCAAGTTACTATGGATGCCTTAAAAGAATATGCCAGCTTACATAGGCACAACATCACAAAGAATTTTATCAACATACTTCCCAAAAAAAAAAACAACAAGCACTTATTTAGTAATTCTCACCTATGCACAATCATTTAACCATCACAAGTTATAAGGCTTAAGATGATTTAAGGTAGATAAGTTAGGCTTTTCCACTAAAAAGGTACTAGTGACATTAACACACCTTCCTCCATCAATAATTAATAAATATACCTTACCTTGAAATCAACATCTTGCATGGAAGATGTTTTCCCACTACTTTTCTTCTTCCTTTGTTTATGCACCTAATGTTTGCCTTATAACTAGAAAATCTTTGTTATCCACTTCTTTGAGGTCATCATCATCATTACTTGCATTTACAACTAGAGGCCTCTCATCTTCATTTTCCTCATCTTCATTATCAAACTTGCTACTAACAAGGATCATTATCATCTTATTTGGACACTTTTATTGCATATGTCCTCTTCCTTTACACTTGAAGCATTCAATAGTGTTTGTTTTAGGCTTAGGTGTTTTGGCTTGCTTAGAACTCCCTCCTTTATTGCCTTCTTTGTTGTAATTGATTTTAGGCTTGGAAGAGATCTTGTTGCTTCCTCTCTAATTTTGTCTCTAATTAGATGTTGTTGTAGACGATATAGCTTGAAAGTTATCTTTTTTAGTTGTATTTCCATTTTATGTGCCATAATGTTCATGTCTTCAAGATCCACATAAAGGTTGTAACTCTACAATGTTAATAATCTCCTGGTTTATCCTCTTCAAGAAATGAGCCATGGTTTGTTCATGGTATTTTTCAATGTCAGCACGGATCAAGGTCACCTTCATCTATTGGTAGTACTCTTTAACACTCCTTAAACCTTGTGTAACCCTTTAAGGTTGATTGTATAAGTCTTTATATTAGTCTGTTGACATAAATCTCCTTTGTATGATGTTCTTCATCTCTTGCCATGTAGAGACATGTTCCTTTCCATAATGTCTTCTTGAAACTGCTAGTTATTCCTACCACACCAATGCATAGTCCATAAATTCAATAGTAGAAACCTTGATTTTCTTCTTGTTAAAGTAGTTTTGGTAATCAAACATAAAGTCCACATTTTTTTCCCATGCTAGATATGCTTTGAGATCACTTTTTCCATGTAAAGCAAGTATTATCATCTTTGTGTTCCCAAGGTTGCTATCTTGCCTTCTACGCCCTTGAAAGCTCTCATTAATGGATTCATCATCTTCATCATGTCATTTTCCTTTACGAATTTGTCTGTGACGATCTCTTTCCTTTTCGACTTCCTCTTTGGCTTCCATTGATCATGCCATCTGCCTTTACGAACTTTCACTAATAATTAAACAACATACTTTACCTTGTATCCTATACCTTACATGAAATGTATTTTCTATGTACTTCTATTCGGTTTTAGCTAAGGCACTTAAAGATCTCCTTATAACTAAAAACTTATTGGTCCTTGAGCACTAAGAAGAGGAGTTGAATTGGTGGGAATTTAAAAATTTAGAGGGAAGATAAAGAATTTGGGAGATTGAAGAAGAAAGAGAAGGAATGAACACATAATATTTTTATAGTGGTTCAGGTGTTAATGAACCCTACATCCACCCTCCAATTCTTCACAATTGGATGTTCTACTAACTCAAAATGGTGTTTCCAAGCTCACACTAAACTTGTACAAGGTGTTTTAATAGCTCACACACAACCTTACAACTTGTGTTTTAAGGCTCACGCAAAAACCTCACTCAAGTGTTTTCTCAAAGACTCACTCCATTTGCATCTAATGGCTAGTCCATATGGCATGTTGTTATTGATTTTCTAAGAAAAATAACTGTTGCATTTATCCAACCAACCAAAAGTCACGGTCGCGATTAAGGTTCTTCTTGGATGCAATAATGACCACAAATCCTTACGTAGTAAATCTTTATAGTAATGGTTAGGCACCAACCTCTTCCTCATGGTGTGCTTTATATCATGCAATGTAAAGATTAAATCATTACCACAACGCCTTCTAGTTATCTTTAATTGGTCCTACCAAATAAATGTATAATCAATAAACTCCATAACAATAAGCTTTACCTTCTTTTCCTTAGAATAGTTAAAGCATTCAAATGTAGATTCTACATTATTTTCCTCTACAAGATAAGCTTTGGGATCACTCCTTCTATGAAAAGGTAGGATCTTCATCTTTATGCCACTAAGGTTGCTATCACACTTCCTACACCCCTAGTAGTTTTCATCAATGGATTTTTCATCACCATCATGTTATCTCCCTCTTTTAGCTTGCATTAAGATTGTATCGGTGGTGTTGTTGTTGGTGGTAGCTTGGCTTTTTTCCATCTTTTTCATTCTTTCTAGTAATTGGCCCATTGTGTCTTGCATAGATTTCATAAAGTGCTTCCACTGATGATCTCACTCTACTTACTTTTAAATCTAACATAATTAGAAAAATGGAAAAAAAAAAAAAAGAAACCCTCACAAAAGATTCATTTACAAGGTTACCCTCTAATAGTCTCACCGCTCTTACCTTTTACCACTCTAATTCTTTTCATTTAAATCTTTAGTTAAAGTTACTATTATCAAATTCAAGTTTGACCACAATACAAACAAAGCAATCTCAAACTTAAATCTGACTTTAGAAGACAAAGAAAGCAATTGGAATCAAAATGAAAATAAGAAAATTTGAGATATCTATTTTGGACACCAATTCACAAATTGAATGAATAATAGGAATTTAAAACTTCTAAAGGTTTGAATTGAGTCCAAACAATTGAATTTAGAAAGATTAGGCCAAATCCTCTTTAACAAAAACAAATTCACAATCTTCTTTAATTCATTCCTTTTTTTTTTTTGCTTATTCTTTTCTTTCTTTTTTTTTTTTTTTACTTTTCTTTCTCTATTTTTAACTATTGAAGCTAAGACAATGACCTTGAAACAAGAAACATAGGAAAACAATCAAACTTTAGCAAAATATGAAATAATCAAATTAGAAGATGAAGAAGTTCGAATGCATTTTTTTTACACTTGAATGCTATCAAATGGCCTTGAAACTGAAATAAGAAACAAACAATTAGTAACAAAGATAGATGAAATGAATTTGATGAGAGAAACTTAAAGGTATCAAATTGGAGAAAGAACAACACAAAGGAATAAAATTGAAGGAACTACTTACTTTAAATGCAAATAACAATAAACAAAGGATACCTATTTCATTGATTAAAGCCTTAGCTTTAATACCAAATAATATGAACATGGGCAACTTGTCTTAAATCCATATGTGATATTAATAACTTTGCCTTAGGATCTATCAAGAATCAAACAAAGAAACTTTAACTCCAACTAGACCTCTAGAAAACTTATTTTTAACAACCTAAACTATAAAGAATCAAAGGTTGTTTAAGTTCCACACCTAAAATTAACTAACAACCTAAACTATCAAGAATCAAAGGTTGTTTAAGTTCCATACCTAAAATTAACTATGTCAATTTTAAGCTTAGAATTAAACTAAGAGGTTGTTTGATAACACCATTTAGCTCTTAAAATTTAAGAACTTATTTTTTAAAATTTATTTGATAACCTTATTTATCCATTATTGAAAATGTTTATTTTTGTTAGAATTCTCTTAAAATAATATCTTAAAATTATCATTTAATAGCTCAAGAATAGATACTAAAATATTTGTGTTAACAAGACCTATATACCCTTAACAAATCAACAAACTCTCTTTTAAAAATAAAATCCATTTAATATCTATGGAATAATTATAATTATCAAATAGATTAATTAGATTTAGTTCTTAATTTTTAGTTCATACCAAACAACTATAGAATTGAAAATTTTTAGCATTTAAATCATTTAGTACTTAAAATTTAGTTATTAACTTTTTAGCACTTAATTTTTAGTTTTACTAAACACCACCTAAGTTTAAATGCTTCCAAGCCTTTAATTGATATATTCATAAAAGTTCTTTCAAGAACCCAATAAAGAAATGATAACCTCCTAAAATTTGAAATAATCATGAACTAATAATGCTTACACATTTTCGGGGCCTTCCTATCTTATAAGACCTTAATTGGCTCTAACCCAAATAAAAGAAGGAAAAGAATCATCCTAGGAATATGTTAAGCATAATTTAGCCAAAAGGAACTCTATTCCTCCTAAAAAAATTAGCTAACACTCCTAATCAAGAAATAAATACTCCTAATTAAGAAATAATTAAAATCCAAACTAATAAGGAAGATACATTTAGCTAACAAGAAAAGAGGAAGAAAAGACAATACCAATTAAGCAAATCTTGGAAGATCTTGAATTTTAACTTATTGACCTTATCTTAGATGCCCTATATGTTGCTTCTCTTCTAGAAAGCACTTAAAATTTGTCTGCAATATTAAAAGTAAGTCTAATTCACATGAGCATTTGTATATGGTCTAATTTAGCCTAAAATAGATAAGTAGAAGGCCTCCTTTGTTCTTATAAGTTCTTTGTCCTCTTTTCATTCCTTAGGTAGCCCATTAACTTAGATAATATGTATAATCTTCAAGTTGCAGTACAAGCCTAAATTATGCTCATTAGCTTGCTTTGTTGTAATAGTAGTCTAAGTTTTAGCCTATTGAATACATCTCTCATCTTCTTAGATTTAACTCTTCTAATAAGGCCTCTATTGATGTGCAAAGGATCTCCTAAAGCTTTATCAACATCTCCATGGTTGTCTTCATATTGGAAGTTCCTTGAAATCTTGTGAAATCTTTTAGAATCTTATGGAATCTTCTAAAATATTCTAGATCATTTTTAGTGCAAATTATCTTAAATGAGGATATTGACTTATAAATTTCATCTTAAAGTTCCACATATGAAATTAAAGTGCATAATTGATGATTTTGCCTTCATGAAGAAGATCCACTATTACTCCACATGCATTCTTTCTTTGAATCTCCATCCCAAGCTTGATTTCTTCTTGCACACATGGTCCTAAAGGTTCTTTAAACCCCTTTTATGAATGTCTTTGTCATTAGTCCATCATACATTAGTTGTTCATCATGTTTAGTGCTCATTTGGTTCATATCATTATTAGAGCAAATGGGTTTGTAGTATCTACACCAAAGATAAAACTTTTTCAAACAAAAATTAGATTTTTAGGACATATTATTTTCCAAGATATTATTAAGCCCATTGATAAAACTATTAATTTTATTAAAAATTTTTAAAATTAAATTAAAGATAAAAAGCAATTATAAAGATTTTTAGGATGTCTCATTTATATCGTTGATTTTTATAAGGATATATGACTTCTTTATAAACCATTATTTCAATGTCTAAAGAAAATTGCTCTAGTATGGACTTTAAAGGATACTCATATTATCAAATCCATCAATGAAAATGTCAAAAAATTACCTTGTCTTGTTACCTCACACCCAAATGCCTTTCTTACTATTGGAACTGATGTTTCTAATATTTATTTTGAGGGTATTCTTAAACAACATCTTACAAATCAAACTATAGAATCTTTAGTAAGATACCATTCTAGCTCTTGGAATGATAACTAGAGGAAATATTCTATTATAAAAAAAGAAGTTATTATCTATTGTCATATGTGTTACTAAATTTAAAGAGGATTTAGTTAATAAAATTTTTTTACTAAGGATTAACTACTTTGTTGTCAAGCATGTTTTGGAAAAAATGTTAAAATATTTATTTCAAAATAAGTTTTTGCTAAATGAAAAGCTATTTTAAATAATTTTCATTTTGAAAACGAATATATTAAAGGAGGTTCAAATTCTTTGCCTAATTTTCTAACTAGAAAATTTTTACAGCGAAACAAATGGCCTCTATCTGAACGATATGAGATGGGCACTCCCACTTGAAAAATGAACACTTCTAATCTTGTTCCTGCTTTTGCTAATTCTCCTATCTTTACTAAACCCTTATCTAGTAATTCTCCAAAAATTTTTTCTCAAGCACTTAAAAATTCATCTTCTAAGAAAAAGAAATCTTATCCCTATTGTCAGTAGCCTAATCCTTTAGCCATTTATCGTTAGAACCTGAAAATATGGGAGAAAAATTTTTCGAAGTCACCTAAAATATATTGATAGCAAATTCTCATTTCTTTGTTATTCATCCTTCAAAGATCTAAGTATTTTATTAATTTATCCTGGTTGATTCTGGCTTGGATAATAACATCAAACATATTATGGATGACAAAGACCCCTATAAACTGTCCTATTCTAAGTGTAAAACTTTAAAAGTTCTTTCTCCCACTGATTGGAAGCAAAATATTTACAGTGAAAAGACATTTTCAAAGGCCTTCAATTCCAAAACTTATAATTGTCTAGATTATCAAACAACTTAGTATAATACATTTTATTTAAGAACCTTCAACCATTCTTGGTTCTTTTATTTCATTCAAGGAATGAATATTAATTTCCCTTTATGGTTTAAAGAATGGTGAATTTATTTTAGGTGGACGATAAAAATGGCTCCTTTTAGAATAAAAGAAAGAGATGAATCCTTTCAAACTAAGATTAAATTTTCTTAAGATCCATCATTATCATTTACAACTATCTTTGGGGTACCTTGGATCCTATCTTGAATCATAAGATTTCTTATGTAAGTTCTAAAGAGCATTCAGTGCATTATCATGTTATAGAGCAATTTTAATGTTCAATGATGGACAAATCTTAAAACTGATCAAGCTTGCAAAGGAGTAGCATCAAACTAGTTAAAAACTAAAAATGCTACCCTTCCACATTCTAATCCAACTCATTTAGAATTTTAAGAGCAAAATTCAAGCTAGTTTGTCAATTGCATCTTTAAAGTAACAGGATAAAAAGTTGTTGATGAAGGCCCCTGCTAAAGTATCTAACGAAGACAAAAAAAAAAAAAAAGATGATATGGGAGATAGTGCTAAAATCTAGAAGGATTTTGCATAGAAAAATAAAAGTTGATTATTATGGAATGATTGAGCTCTAATGATCTAGGAAGATTTGTTAAAAGTATTTTATTAACTACTGCATTATTGAAGGAATTTACTTTTTACTTTATTCCCCATTATCTTTGGATTTCAACATGTTCTAAATTCATAGACACAATTATAAATTTATGGATTTTAAGTTATTTCAAGTTTAGACTTAAGTGTGTTAGAAGTTCGAATTTCTATCTATATAAGCTCCTACTATGCAATTTAAAGGCAAAGTTCAAAATTAGAAGCATAAATCTTTTCTAAATGCCTTGCCCTCATAATAATAAAATCTTTAGTTTTCAAAATTCTTTCTTTTATAGCTTTTGTCTCTTCCTTTTTTACACAGGAAAATGAAGATGATTTTTATGTAATAATTGAGCTACGTAGATCTGGTAAGATTTATTAAAAGTATTTTGTCAGCTATTGAATTATTGAAAAAATTTGCATTTTATTGTATTCTCTATTATCTTTAGATTTCAACATGTTCTAAATTTGGAGACATGACTTTAAAGTTATGGATTTTAATTGTTTCAAGTTCAAACTTAAGTGTGTTAGAAGTCCAAACTTCTATCTATATAAGCTCCTACTATGTAATCTAAAGTTAGAGTTTGGAATTAGAAGTATAAATATTTTCTAATTTCCCACTTTTGTAATAATAAAATCTTTAGCTTTTAATAAAATGTTTAGTTTTCATTTTTTATGGCTTTTGTCCATTCCTTCTAATATCATAGCTAAAGCCTTGAACAATGTTATAGTACTCTTGAGAAACATATGCTTATGTTGGTTAGCCCCTTATCTAGTGTTTGCCAGCCATTTGATCTTGTAGTTTTTGGTGGTCTCACTGGGTGGTCCCTTAAACATAACAAAGTTAGTTTTCCTAAGGTAATGAATCACTTATTCATAACTTTTTGTTCTTGAGATTCACACTCATCCTCTTTTACATATTTTATGTCTCAAAATGCAATAAATAATTTTTTTTTTGTTTTGGTACTAATTTAAATTCTCAAGAAGTCAATATTGTTCAAATAAAAAATCAACTACATAATTGGTCAATCCCCAAGAAAGATATAAATAAAATTTATAAAATTGAATCTTTTGATTTTATGTCTGATTATGATATTAAGCAAAGTGAAACCATATCTTTAAATAATGAGCATGACAATATTCAATTCTTTCTCTAGAAATTATTTTAAAACATAGAGAAAAAGATAAGTTTATTCATTTTGGTATGACGCAGGTAATTATTAAACTATTATTTAGATTTGGTCTTGATAAGTGTATCCATTTTGGTATGGTGCAAGAAATTATTAAACTATTATTTAGACTTGGTCTTGATGTTCCAATATTTTCTATGTCTTAGAGATGCTAGACATAAAACATTTTGAAACTTTATTTTGGCTATGGCTAAATTTAATCTTGCTAATGGTCCTATTTATTTTAACTACTACCCAAGTTTTTCAATATCTTTATTTGGTGGTCAGATTTTAAATATTATAACACTAATTATTAAACTTAAAAATATAGATTTTGGTAAATAATTCTAAATCTGTTATTGTTATTTATAGAGTTTATTATAAAGTTATGACTACCATTATAGATCTCAAATCAAGTGTCAGTTTTTTTTTTTTCGAAATGAAACTATTATTTTTGAATCTAATTCTCAACAAAGTAAAGCTTATGTTCCTAAAAAACTAAAGTAGGAAGAACTCAGTCAAGCTAGTACTTGAAATCTAGATGATATTATGATACCTAGACCAATTAAGCCTACATCTACTTCTTCTAGTACTATTGCAAACTCGAATGGGTAATTTTGTATTGAATTTGCACCCACAATGTCTAGAATAACTGAATTTGAAAATCCTAGACCCTATATTTATACCACTAGACATCCTGTAAAAAACCCATCCAATAGAAGTTTTGCTTCAAATTTGGATACTAGTAATGCATCTACTCAATTATAACATGTTGATTTTTTTGATACTATTCCTAGACCTATTTATAGAGAAGAAGAGCTAAGTATAAAAACGAATAATTAAGTTATCACTTCTATTCTAGAAAGGCCATCTTTAACAAGATTCAAATTAAAGCATTTTCAACTATAAATATGATTTTGTTGAACTAGGTTAGTTAAACCTAAGTCATAAACATCTTTTGATCTTGACAATAGAGATTGATTAGTTCTAATACTTTTATTAAGTATTGTTTTATAGATTATAAGTTAGTTTTTTCTTCAAAATCTCAAACCTTGAGAAGTTCATCCAAATTTACGATGTGTATATCCTAAATTGTGTTCATGAATTAGTCATAAGGATGGATGAAGCTAGGCTAGAGGCATTCGCAGGCGAATTCTCAACTGCGACTTAGCTGAAGGAAGTGAGCTTAAGTCACAAAGGAATTCATGGCAGGTATCGCATCTAGATTTACTTCTGTAACTTTCATAGTGACAATGGAGGGAACTAAAGCCACAGCCACAACTACAACATGCCAAGTGTCTTAGGTAACTGTTGAAGATAAAAAATTATGAGAACGAATTACTGGTCCTGACCGTGACTGAAGAAGCTGTAATTTTCTCATCAAACAGAGGAATTTGTGATCTCTGTCATGCCCAAGGTAAAGACAACACGTGACTGCGACTTTTAAGAACCGGGAGAACACAACAACTATTTTTTTTAGACAACCAATGGATGAGTGACATGTGGACTAGTTGCTAGACATAGAATAGGGTTCTCTACCACGATTTCTAGCTCCTCAATGCAAATTGGAAATTTGCTCATGGTCGATACTACCATTTTGCAACTGCAAAATGGTATTAACGACCACAACTTTGGCCTAATAAGCATTTAATGTAAAAATTGCCTAACACAATTTAGAGATTTACTGATAGTTTTAGAGTAATGTCTCTTTGGTGGATGTTGGCTATAAATACTTCACCAAAGAAATGTAAATGCAAGAGAATTCATTAATTTGTAACCAAACTCTTGCCAATTTGCTAGTTAAATCTTTCATTCTCATTTATGTGTTATTGATTGTTAGGTGTGAGCAATAAACACCATTATAAGAGGTTGAAAGTTAGCCTAGATTCAAAACTTTTATAAGAGGTTGAAGTGTGAACTATGCAAAACACTTGAGAGAGGTTGTTATGTGAGCCTAGACAACACATGTTGTAAGATTTTTATGTGAGCCATAAACACAAGTTGTAGAAATTTGGTATGAGCTTGGAAACACCAATGTAGTTGAGTGAAATACCCAATTGTGCAAAATAAAAGAGTAGATGTAGGATTTGTTAATACGTAAACCATTATAAATTTTTGTATTATTTCTTTTCATCTTTTTCTTTATCTTATAAACACTTAAATTCTCTTTCTTAATTCTAAAAATAACCACTAATTCAACCCCCTTCTTGGTGCACTAGGCTGACAAGTGATATCAAAGCCAAGTCTTGCTAAAAAACCTTAATTATCTGAGTAAAGATCATGACACAAGAAAAAATCCACACCTACCTCAAGCCTTATTTTGATGGAGCAGACTATACTCATTGGAAGTATAGGATAGAGATCTATCTAGATACTGATGTGGTGGATCTATGGGACATTATTGCTAAAGAGTGGAAGCCACCCACCAAAGTGGTGGATGAGACTAAGAAGTTAATCCCTAGAGAAGAATGGGTTGAAGCATATAAAAGATCCAATGGCAAAAATAAAATAGCCATGACAATCCTTCTAAGTTCTCTCTCAAGAGCAGAAATTGGAAAGGTTCAACATTACCAAATTGCTCATGGTATTTGAAAAGCATTGGAAAATTATCATGAGCGCACCACCGTGGTGAAATCTAACTAATTTGAGATATACGTGACAGAGTGGGAGCTATTCATGATGGAGGAAGAGAGCATCTCAGATATGACAAATTGGCTCCTAACTATTGTCGCCAACATGAAGAAATTCGATAAGGTTCTCACAAATCATGAGGTAAATTCCAAAATTCTAAAATCTTTACCTCTTGAAAAATTTGGTATAAGAGTGTGTAGTATCCAAGAGTTCAACCCCTAAATAGGAAATCTGCCAACATATGTCCTAATAGGCAAACTCTTAATCCATGAGTTAGCTTTAAAGAAGGATGAAGAAATGGAGAGAATGAGAGGTCAAGGGGAGAAAACTAAAAGACCAGAAAAAAAGGACCTTGGCACTCAAATCATCTTCAAAGGAAAAGGAAGTAGAAATAACCTTAAATGAAGAGGAGAGTGACAAGGAGGATGAGGTACTTGCAACGCTCCCTAGAAGGACCAAGGAGATGATTAGGAGAAGAAAAGAAAGAAGGATCTTCAAGAAAGTTACTCAACTCCTAAAGAGAGATCAAACAATGTCACTTGCTATAAGTGTGGTAAGCAAGGCCACATTAAGTATGAGTGCCCCAAGCTAAAAGAAGAAGAAGAAGAAAGGGGACAAATGGCTCAAGAGGACCTTCATAATGAGATAAACTTTTCATCTCATTCTTATTCTGTATATTAGATGATGAGCTTTTAGAAGCTCTCATCATGAAATGTGACAAATATAAGTCACAAATGAAAACTAACAAGAATAAGTACAATAAGTTAGAAGATGAATTCAAATCCCTTAGTAGCCTTATAAGTGAATTGGGAGCTTCAAATAAAGAACTCAAGAAGTCAATGAAAAATCTTTCCAAATCATCTTAATCTCTAGCTTCATTAAGAAAAGAGAATGACGCTTTGAAAGGAGAAGTCCTTGAGCTTAAAAACTCTATCTTTAATTTTCATAAGGGTAAGGAAGTTTTGGATACACTCATTGTATCATAAAGACCTCCCTTGATTAGGCATGGTCTAGGCTTTGATGGAGCCTCTTTTTCTACATCCTCATCCCTTACATTTATTAGAGTCTCAACACCTCAAACTTCAAGTATTGAGGTTGTTGGAAAGAAAAGTGCCCAAAGCACTAAAGCCCCAATGCCTAAGGATAAAAGGAAAGTGCAATAAGGCTCGAGGCCTATTTCTAAAAAGCCAATCATGCTTACATGTACAACAAAAGGCATGATAATTAACACACACACACACACATAAAAATAGATGCCTACACCCATTCATGCATGTCCATGTTCTCACACACATCATGTTGGTATGAGAAAACCTCCCACTCATACCAAGGTATTGCATAAGAGAAAAATACATAGGTCTAAACTCAAATGCCATTATTGAATGAAGTATGGACACATAAATGTTTTGGTACATCAGGAAGGCATACCTTAAATTGGAGGATCCTTCAAAACCTAACCCCTTAGGACCTAAGTATGCTTGGGTAACAAAGAAAATATGATTTATTTATGTTGTGTATGGGTGTTTGGCAGCCACCAATGAATCAAATGATTAGCATGTGGATAGTGGATGCTCAAAACACATGACATGTAATAGGAAGCTATTCATGGCCTTAAAAGAAAAAAAAGGTGGTAATGTCACATTTGGTAACAATGCCAAGGATAAGGTAATTAGCATTAAATTTAATTAATGATGTTTTGCTAGTTGATGGCTTGCAACATAATTTGTTTAATGTAAGTCAATTATATGACAAAGGTAATAAAGTCACCTTTGAACTTAAAGAATGCCAAGTTACCACATTAGTGGATAAAAATGTAGTTTTCAAAGGAGAAAGGAAAGGGAATACTTATTTAATTGACTTAGACAATTTGGCTAACCAATCTTTTAAGTGTCTTATGTCTCTCAGTAATAAAGCTTGGCTATGGCATAAAAGGCTTGGACATGCTAGCATGGATCTATTGCAAAGCTTATTAAAAGGAAAGCTAGGTAAGGTTTTCCTAAGCTAAAGTTTTTTAGAGACAAGGCATATGGTCCTTGACAAATGGGGAAGCAACATCAATCCTCCTTTAAAGCAAAGAACATTGTAAGTTCATATAGACCTTTTCAATTAATTTATATGGACTTGATAGGACCTACTACGAGTGCTAGTTTAGGTGGAAAACATTATGTACTAGTCTTAGTTGATGATTACTCTAGGTTTACTTGGGTATCCTTTCTAGCTCATAAGTATGATGCTTTTGTTGCTTTTAAAAGTTTTGAAAAAAGAATTCAAAATGAAAAGGGTTACTTCATTTCTTCTATAAGAAGTGACCATGGAAAGGAATTCAAAATGAGCCTTTTGAATTTTATTGCTTAGAAAATGGGATTTTCCATAATTTTTCAACTCCTAGAACACCACAACAAAATGGTGTTGTAGAGAGAAAAAATAAAACACTAGTAGAGATGACTAGAACTATGCTCAATGAGTATTCTTTACCAAATTACTTTTAGGCCGAAGCCATTAGTACTTCGTGTTATATTGTAAATAGAGTTTTTAAAAGATCCATTCTCAATAAAACATCTTATGAGTTATGGAATGGTAGAAAACCCAATATATCATACCTAAAAGTATTTGGATGCAAGTGCTATATATTCAATACCAAGGATAATCATGGGAAATTTGACTCAAAAACTAATAAGGGTATATTCTTAGGTTATTCCACCTTTAGCAAGGCCTATAGAGTTTTCAACAAAAGTTCTATAGTAGTTAAAGAGTCTATGCATGTTGTATTTGATGAATCTAGTAAGCTTAATCTTGGGAAAGGTACTTTGTTGATGATCTTGTAGGTGATTTTAAAAAATTGGAATTGGAACACACTACAAGAGAGGAAGACAAAGATAAGGATGAGGACAAGTCATCAAAAGTAGATGAAGATCCTTAACATCAATAAGAAGAATTGCCAAGTCAAGATCTACCTAAGGATTAGAGATTCTCCAAGCATCACACCAAAGATTTAATCATTGGCGATACTTCAAAAGGAGTAAGTACTAGATCTCAACTCAACTTTTTAGATAATAATCTTGCTTTTGTTTCTCAATTCGAGCCAACATCTATAGATGAGGCTCTTGATAATAGGAGTTGGGTGATTGTTATGCAAGAGAAACTCAACCAATTTGAGAGAAAAAAAATGTATGGGAACTTGTTCCTAGGCCTAAGGAACACCTAATTGTAGGTTGCAAATGGGTGTTTAGGAACAAGTTAGATAAGCAAGGATTCATAACTAGGAATAAGGCTAGGTTGGTTGCAAAAGGTTACAACTAAGAGAAAGGCATAAACTATGATGAAACCTATGCCCTCATAACAAGGTTAAAGGCCATTAAGATTCTTTTAGCTTCTGCATGTCATATGAATTTTAAATTATTTCAAATGGATGTCAATAGTGTTTTTCTAAATGTTGTTATTGGGGAGGAAGTTTATGTTGAACAACCTCCTGGTTTTGAATCACATAGTTTTCTAAATTATGTTTTTAAATTGGATAGAGCCTTATATGGGTTGAAACAAGCTCCAAGAGGTTGGGATGAAAGGCTTAGCTCTTTTCTTTTGAAAAATGATTTTGAAAAGAGAAAAGTAGATGCAAATTTATTTGTAAAAAGGCATAAATATGATACACTAATAGTACAAATTTATGTTTATGATATCATTTTTGATGCTACTAATGACTCCTTATGTGAGGATTTTGCAAAGTGTATGACTAGGGAATTCGAGATGAGCACGATGGGAGGGCTCAAGTTTTTCCTTGGTCTACAAATCAAGCAAACCAAAGAAGGGATCTTCATCACCCAAACCAAATACACAAAGGACATACTCAAGAAATTTGGCATGGATGGATGCAAAGTAGCAAAAACACCTGTGGTACCATCAAATTGGACAAAGACGAATCTAGTAAGACGATTGATGAGAAGAAATATCGAGATATGATCAGTTCTCTACTTTATCTTACCACTTCTAGACCTAATATTATGTTTAGTATATGTATGTATGCTAGATTTCAATCTTGTCCCAAAGAATCACATTTGAATGGTATCAAAATAATTTTTAAATATTTGCATAACACATTGCATTTAGAATTATGGTATCCTAGAGATTCATCTTTAAGTCTCATAGGTTACTCAGATGTAGATTATGCCGGTAGTCTTTTAGATAGGAAGAGCACTTTTAGAACTTGTCAATTTATTGGAAAATGTTTAGTGTCTTGGTTTAGTAATGAGCAAGTTTCGGTTGCCTTATCCACCGTCGAAGCCGAATATGTAGTTGTGGGCTATTGTTGCACCCAAGTGCTTTGGATGAAATAACAATTGAAGGATTATGACAAAGCTGTTGATTACATTCCCATCAAATGTGACAACACAAGTGCAATTAATCTCTCTAAGAATCCCATCCAACTTTCTAAGAGCAAACATATAGATACTAGACATCATTTTCTTAGAGATCATATCCAAAATGGTGATGTTGTGTTAGAATTTATAAACACAAATAATCAACTTACATATATTTTCACTAAACCTCTCAATGAAGAAAGGTTGAACTTCATTAAGAGAGAATTGGGAATGCTTGATGGAAACATTTGATCTTTTGTTTGCTTGCTATGTGTTGGTTATTTGTGATATTTATCTTTGGATGTCTTAATTTTAAATGCAATTATGTTTTATATGTCAATTTGTATAAATTAAGCATCAATATATTAAGTGGATCACAACTTTAAACATCAAATTTTACTTTTTCTTATCCTTCTTGCTTTTTAATTCGCGATCGCTCTTTCTTGACTCGCAGTCACAAATTATAGGTTCATTTTACTCGGCTGAGCAAGTGAACTTTGTGGGGAATTTTCAAAAACTAGACAAGGCAATGACACATACTCTAATTCTTATAATCTTGGCTGGAGGAATCATCTTAATTTCTCTTGAAGTAGGAATAATGCCTTGAGACCACAAGTACCCTCAGATTTTCAAGCACAATAGAAGTAGGATAAGAAATTAGGCTTGAAAGTCATGATGGAAAAATTCATCGTCAAAACTAATGAGAGGATGGATGCATAAGATGAAGCTTTGAAAAGGTTAGATGCTAAAGTTGATCAAACTAATAAACATAATTCGTTATATATTGATTCATTAGAGGTTCAAGTGGGCTAATTGGCGAATGCTATATTATTTAGACAAGTGAGGAGTTTGTCGTCTGCTTTGGAGGTTAATCCAAAGGAGCATATGAAAGTCATCATTTTTAGAAGTGAAAGAGAGGTAGAAAATAGACTTAGTCAGCCTAAGCAATACACAAAGGAAGGAGTAATTCAAAAGGAGAAGAAAGAGGAATTTCAAGAAGTAAAAAAGGAAAAAGATTGCTATTTACCACTGACTGTTCAACCATATGCGCCTCTTATTCCATTCCCTCAAAGATTGAAGAGTCAAAGAGATGACAAAACATCCAAGGATTTTACAAAGTTTCGTAAAAGTTTTTAAAATGATACACATCAACATTCCATTCTTTAAAGCATTAGCTCAAATAACTTTATATGTTGAATTTCTCAAAGGCATTATTTCTAATAAGAAAAAGCTTGAGGAGCATAAGGTGGTGACCCTCGTAGAATAGTGTAGTGTTACTTTGCGAAACTAACTTCTAAAAAATCAATGACCTAGGGAGTTTTACTATTCCTTATAAAATTGGTGAACTAGAATTTGGTAAAGTTCTTTGTGATCTTAGATCAAGTATTAATTTGATACCTTTATCTCTTTTTAGGGAAGTAATGATAAAAGAAATTCATGAAATAAGGATATCATTACAATTAGCAGATAGATTAGTCAATTATCTTGTGGGAATTATTAAAAACATTCTTATCAAGGTGGACAAATTCACCTTTCTAGCAGATTTTGTAGTGCTTGACTTAAAGAAGATCATGAGATACTACTCATCTTTGGGAGACCATTCCTAGCCATAGGTAAAGCTCTTATGGATGTGGAGATAGGACAATTAAGTTTGAGAGTGGGAGATGTGTAAGTAGAGTTTGATGTATACAAGGCCAATAAGACATCAATTATGGAAGAAAGGTGTAGGAAGATAGATTAGGTTGATGAAGAAGAAGGAAAAGAGAGAAAAGAATAACCTAAAATAAGGTTGGATTCATATGAGAATGCCATGATTTGCAAAGAGAATAAAAAAAATGGCATGACAAGCACATAGTCCAATGCAATTTCTAAAAAGGACCATAAGTATTCCTCTTTAACTCTCATTTGAAGTTATTTCCAAGAAAATTGAAATTAGATGGTCATGACTTTTTTATGGAGAAATCTTATCTCCATGAAGCGGTTGATGTTAAAAATAAAAAAGGAGAAATTTTTAAGATGAATGGACAATGTCTTAAGCCCTACTATAGGATAAAGATAAAAAAACATGAATAAGTCCTCCTTCACTTCACCACCATACTCGAATAAAGATGAGAAGGGTCCAACTACATGACCTTAAAACAATGTTATTGAGAGGCAACCTAAGTTTTATCTTTTCTTGGTAATTTTATGAACTTTTATTTCCTTAGTTTTTAGTTTAATTCTCGAATAAAGTTCTTCATCTTTTAATAGGTTTGCTATGGAGAAGATGGAAACAAAAGTAAAGATAATCAAAGCAAATCAACTTGAAGAAAAATTTCCAAAAGGGTGGTAACAATTTCATTTGATAATTAATGTGCATTTAATGTTTTAGTTGTTACTTACCTAGATTTTGCACTAAAAATTTTGTTAATACTTGCTTAAGTTGTCTTCAATGTTTTTTTTATTTAGTCTAGACATATAGGAAGATTCTAAAGACTTTGGAAATCTAAAACCTATTAGGATTTGGATTTCCTAGTCCTATTAGGGTTGGGATAGGCACCATTGCCTACCTTGACCATTAATTGAAGAGAAGTAAATAAACCTTTTACAAGCTAAGATCAAAGAATAACCATCCTAAGCCAATCCATACCATCTTTTAAGATGCCCAAGCCAAAAATCCCACCTCCAATAAAGAGAACTCTTACTCATAAGGAAGCCACAACTTCTACACCTATACATAGGGCTTTCTCAGGTGAGAACTAACATGTATTCTCTCTTGAGGAGATGGAGAAAAGAAATAAAGCTACATAAATAAAGATTGAGATTGAAAAGTCCTTAAGTGAGGTTGAGGATGAAGTAGAGAGAGAAGAAGGGGCACCCATAGCCAAAAGAGGTAGAGGAAGACCACCAAAAGCTAAAAGAGGAAGGGAAAGGCTAATGAAGGATTAGAACTGAGTGGTTATGTTTTGAGGTAGGTGTTTTTAATCCTATGGATGTTGATTACCAAGTAGGAACTTTCTTTTTATTTTTTTTTCAATTAAAGTTTTATTATGGTTATTTTATGTTTAATGGTCTTAATTTTAAGTTCTACGGTGCTTGCTTAATGTATAATGAAGTTAATTTGATGTTTTGCACTTAGTTTGAAATTATAAATTTAAAGACCTAATTTAATAATTTTTATCATTGTTCTTGTGTTTAGAATGTGTTTGAATTTATTTGTTAATAGGAGGATCAAAATTTGCTAAAATTTGTAACCATCAGAATTAAGCACTGTTGCGCTTGCAGCTTGCGAGCCAAGCTAAGTCACAGGCTGCAACTTGCATTGCAAACCATGATGTGGCTCACTCTAAAAACCTACTTAGCTGTCATACCTATGACATGTGTCATAAGCTACAACAACCACTGTGTTTATACACAAAGGGAGAATAAGGGGGAATTAAGTCCAATTTGAAGTTCAAACATACCCCATCCAAAAATAACTCCTCTACTCCATAAATACCCTTTTTCCTTCCATATTTTCACACATTCATACAATCAAACCTTTTTAAAATTTGAGCTCTCGTAGAAGTTTGTTGATCATCATCTTTCCTTCCTTCTTTTAGTTATTCTTTTAGCTATTTCTTGGCTTTTTTGCTCTTCTAAAACTAGTAACACACTCTTCACATAACTTTGATCATATCATATGTCTTTAAGGGCTTCATCATCAAGGCAAAAGTGGAAGTAACACTAAAGGACTCTAAGGGACTGTCATCCAAATGCAATGCTTCCTTTCTCATCCTAAATGATGAAAAAGGTGAGAAATTTATCTTTTGACTCTAGGGTGCATGTAGGTTTCTGGATGAACCAACCTTAGTGTAATTAGAAATTCATGATAAGATGAAAGATTTACTAGGTTGGTTAGGATAGGCAAAGTTTATACTCACACCACTTCGATCTTATAAAAGGCTCAATCTTGATTTATTTTCTAAACTACACATTAATGATGAAAATGAATCAATTCTATCATTCATAATCTTTAGGAAGGGGTACAAAATCAATCAAAACACCATTACAGATGCTTTTAGTTTTCTTAGAGCAAGTATGAGTAACCAACTTGAGAACTTTAGTGTAAGTGCCTTTTGGTATAACACTTTGGGACTCAAGAGCTTAAACTACCATCAAGCTTCAAGTAAGGCCATTAGGGATAGCTGCTACATGATCCTTCATAAGTTCATGACATTTGATATCTTTAGGAAGCTAGAGTTAGCCAAAGTGTTTAAACAAGAATCCTTTTTCATGTAATGTGTTCAAAATAAGATGAAAGTCTCCACTACTTATCGCCTTTCCCAAAATTTGGTGAAATTAACTAAGCAACTTAGGAAATTTTTGGGTTTAGGGTGTTAGTTATGTGCTATAGTCCAATTCTTATAATGAATATTTTCTTGATAATGTCATGGTTACAATTTTATTAAATATCTCTTTTATATTTTGTTTATGACTAAATTATAAATTTCACGAATAGTTAATTCTACCTAATGTCATCGAGTATGTGACTTGATAGTAAAACCTTTAGGTGTAAAGAATTCTATTCTAAATTGTCCCCAATCAATCATTATTATTGGGATAACAATGAATGAAGACTAGTATGTGTTTGATTGACGATTATGTTTTACTAGTCATGGATATGTGATATTAAGTCAAACACATAGACACATGTTTAAAAAACATTATATTGAATGACCCATTATGATAACACTATATGGATAAACAGTTATAAGTGATTCTCATGCAATAATATTAACTTAATTCTTCAACCTAAAAATCACCATGGATTTCAATATGATGAACTTCATGATTTGATATAGTCCAATATTATCTTTAATTGGATGATTATACAGATTAATATTGGATATAAAGTAAATCATATAGAGGAATATGAGTGATTAGGAAGAGAATTTATCGCTCATATATTTATAGAAATATATCTTTTGGTCCTTCAATAAGTTAGACTAAAGATATTGTATGACCATATGGAAATGAATTGATAAAGGTTATCAATGTCCATTTACACCAATCTACTTGAAGATCGAGAAAGAATTGAACTGTATAAGGATGACATGATCCATGCCTTATGTTCAATTAAGATATAATGTGAAAAAAGGATTATAACACTATTTGTAAAATAGGTTAGGTCGGATCATTAACCTTCACATAATTTAGGTAGTCTTAATGTCTTATTAGAGGTCACTTATAACTTGTGAGTCAGAAAAAGGTTTTGGCCTATTACCAACATTATATGAACCTACAAAGTCACACACATAAAATAAGCCCAAAAGGAAAATTATATTTATCATTCTCTCTTTATATATATATATATATATATATATATATATATATAATTAAAGATATTATCTTGATATTTTAGATATCTTCTCATTTTAAAGGTTAAAATAAATTAGGATATCTAGTTATTTGTATGTCTAAAGATACTGAGTTGTACATATCAAAATAGTTAAGATATATTAATGCTAGGGATTATTTGAAAACTAATAACATTATTCACGTTAACTTCAAAAAAACATTGAGAGAGAGAGAGAGAGATAAAAAAATGACCTTGGTGTTGGCACACCTTTCTTTTAGAAAACCTATTCATGTGGGTACCAGTAGAGGGCGATCATCCTTTGGTGATGTCATGATCTGACTCCAAGCTCAAAGTTTGGTGTTATTAGTCTAAACCACCTCTATATCTTCCAATATTCTTGCATCTCTTATATGAATTGGTAAGGTTTCTGCATCTTTTTTTCAATTTAATCTAATCACTTGAATCCTTTGTGGGTTTCTTATGCAGAAAATTTTGTTTTTTCATTATACTTATTATACAAAGCCCAACATGGGGTACATTATTTTGGGTTTGGAAATGCTTGTATGTGGATTAGGCCCTAACCAAATCGATGATGAAGTTGTGCCTAGTATGGTGACTTTATCTTCTTGCACTTAAGAGGATAAGGATTGTGACATTTAATTTTGGACCACCAAGGCTTCTTAAACCAAAGAAACTTAGACAAAAGGCAAATGAGAGTAGAGCATCAGATTAGGAAGACCATCAAAGGATTAGGAAAGTAAAGACGACATCCTTATTATACCATATTTCAACACTCCCCTACGCCAATAAGAGCAATCTAATAAGCATTAACAGAGACCATAGAGACAATTTTTTCAAAGGTTAGATACCATGGATGTAAGGCTAGTGAGGATCAAGAGAGAGCAAAGACACAAAGGCTACAAGTTGAGGTAATACCTAGCTCAAGGCAACATTAATTTGCCTTCTCGACTAGATTGACCTTGATGCACTTTGCCTGAGATATTTTTCTTTAGTTTATGTTGATATTTTAAGTCATTTTCTTTATGATGATGTAAGAGATGTTATCTTTGGTTGTTTTAATGTTTTTTTTTATATGTTTGAAGTTGTTTTTATGGCGATTATGTAAGGTGCCTGTGCATCAAAGTTATGTTTGTTTTTGCATGACAACTTGGAAAAATGTGATGAAGTATTAGTCAAGTTGACTTGGATTTTTGTTATATTTTCCAATTTCTTTTAGTTAGTTATGTTTTGATTTCTTTTATCATGGATTAGATTATTGATTTTTCTTGGTTTTCTTTAGTGTTAATGGTAATGCAGGCCAATTGCATGAGGATGATTTGGATGCATTCAATCTTCCACCAATGAGAAAGGAGTATTTCTTTTTATATTACTTCTTTTATCTTTTATGCTTAAGGATACATGTTATTGAGGACAATGCCATATTTAAGTTTATGTATGAGGAAGGGAAGGGGGGTTATTATAGTATGCTTGGACTTATATTATACTTGCACCTATGTACAAGGCTAAATAGAAAAACAAAAACATTATAGTTTTAAAAAATATATATAGCTTTATAAGGCTTTATTTTGTAATCATAATGAGTTATAATAAAAGATGATTTCATTATTGTGATGAATTTAAGATCAAATGAGTCCTAAGTTAGTTGCTAAGTTATGAAGTGCAACTTATGAATTTAAGATAGTTTGAATTAAAAAGATTATATTTTGCATGTATGTTGAAGCAAGGAATTTGGCTAACTATGGATATAGGTAATTACATGAGCTTATATAAAAAATGAATTGTTATTATACTTTGTTAATTAACATTAATGAAGTAGCATATGAGATATAATTTAGGAATGATCAAATTAAGATCAAAATACAAAGAAATAAATACTCTGCTATTTTTGGAATGCTTAGTAACTGGAATCTTTATGAACAATTTCAATTTTCACATAAAATGACAAACTAAAAGCATGAGTATGGAAAGCATTTCAAATGAAGTTACATGTTGAGTAAGTAGTACATCAGTATTTATGTAAAAAGGCATATTAGCTCTTCGAGAAAGAGGAAGAGAATGAAAAAGTAAAAGAAAAATAATATGCTTAAAGGAAAGCTGAATCCTAATGATCTCATGCTTAAAACTATTCTTCTTATTATTAATTAGTGAAGATAATGGTGATTCAACATGTTTTACATTGGGATTATGTCTAGTGATAGTTTAGTTTAGAATAATTATTGAGATATATATGTAAAGTATAACCTTATTGCTTTTATCTTTCCATGAATAAGTGAGTTTCTTTTCCAAAGTAATAAGCTAACATAAGTTCCTTTGTTTAAGTGAGTGTTTCATTGATATATCTTTGGTAGTGCTTAAGTTATTGTCATTCCAAGCATGGTGAAGTTATATGTTTTGTGAAAGTTATGAAAGATTTTGGCTAGCTATTCTTTGTTACTTGGGGATAAGCAATTCAAATATGGGGAATTTATTAAACTTAATTTCTTCATAGTTATTTGATGAGTGTTAAGCTTGATTTGATATAATTACATAATGAAATTAAGTTATTTTGAGTGTATTTATATTATTTTCCACATTTGAATGTTTTGTAGGTGTTTTAGCAAATTGGAGCAAAATTAGACTAAAATAGGCAAAACTAGCAACTTTGGGGACTAATTAGAAATTTAGTTGTACAAAAAGTGATCACCTTCTATTATGCCTATGAAAGTCATAGCCTATGACTCCTTATACAAAACTTAGCTATCGCACTTGCAATAACAGTCACGGGTTATGACACAAACACGTTGCATCCTACTTTTTAGCTTACATTTTTATCTCTTTTGAAGAAGTATAAAAGGAAAACACTTAAGTTTTTCCTAAAGAGGAAGAGAAAGGCAAAAAGCGACCTTTTGAACACTCAAAAGAGGCATTTTAAAGAGAGAAAATAAGGAAACGAAAGCTTTAAAGTAAGATTAAATACAAGAGTTCAAGAGATCACTTGATCAAGGAAAAAGAAAAAAGGAGATTCATTAAGCTAGTTTGGAAATTTTATATTTCCTTTTCTTTATGCTTATTTCCTTATTAAAGATGATGCTCTTATTATTATATTTATCTTTTGTTTTTTTAGTATGTTAAACTAGATCTTTGATAAAGAACCTTGATGTAGCCATAAAAGAGATTAAGTGATTTATAATATTAATGACTATGTTGCAGTTTTGTTCTTTTACATGTGAATGATTTTTGAACTTAATGTTTGTGGTTTCCTGGCCACCAATTGCATAATTTATGTTTTATTTATAGATCAAAAGATTGTAAATTGAAATAGACCTAGAATAGTTGATCTTAGGTTATTTAATGAGTAAAGATACCATTGAACATATTGTTATCATTTAAAGGATTGCTAGATCTAAATGAGTAATTTGTTTTTGGTTTATATTAAGAGATGGTTCTATGAAATATGATTACAAAGTTAAGTGACTACTTAAGAGAAAACACTTAATTATTGTAGAAACAATTGATAGTTATAATGCTTAGTCCAACAGAGCATTAAAAGAGTAATGATTTCATCACTTTCCATTGGTGAGATCTAGAGTCCTAATTGTTTATCATAAAATTTTCTTTCTTATTACTTTTGTCTTTTTGTGATTGTTAATTAGATTATTTTATTTTCATTGCATTAGTAGTTTAAGTAAGATCTAACATTATTATTTTTAGATAAAAATAGAATCATCACATTTCAACAATTTTTGCTCTTATCTTTGTGAGATGATATCTACACTTACTTATGCACTATATTTACTTGAACAATCTGTGTGCTTATGGCCACTTGCAATTTGCACACTTGTCAAAGGGAGAATTAAATAGAGAAAATATTAAGAGAGCATAAGTCTACCCCTAGGGACATCAATTGTGTTGAATCTAAGAAGGATTTTACATAAGAAAATTAAGATGATTAATATGGAATAATTAAGCTTTAATAATTTGTCAAGATTTATAAAAAAGTAATTTGTTGGCTACTAAATTATTAAAAGAATCTTCTTTTTACTTTATTCTCCATTATCTTTAGATTTCAACATGTTCTAAATCTGGTGAGATAGTTGTAAAGTTACAGATTTTAAATTATTTCAAGTCTACTTAAATGCGTTAGATGCCTGAGCTTTTGTCTATATAAGCCATTACTATGTAATCTAAAGGTAGAGTTCTGAATTAAAAGCATAAATCTTTTTTAGGTACTTTGCTCTTATAATAATAAAATCTTTAATTTTAAAATTTATTTTTCTTTTATAGCTTTTATCTCTTCCATTTAGTTCTATGGGTATGGGTGCACACGCGCACACACACACACACACAGAGATAATACACGTGCACATGCATATGTACATTTGTATGTATGCATGTATGTGTGTGTGTGTATGAGTGAGCACTTTAGTTTTGTGGTTGCACTTGAATGAGTAAAATTTTATTTGCAACTCGTAACCTTTATCGACCTTTAAGGGATGAGAGGACGGGGGTCGTACATTAGTACAACCCTATTTGGTGGCGCACATTTAGATCATCGAGATATCCTTACAAGGCTTCATGATAATTTGTAACCTCATTTGAAATCAAGTGGCTAATGGGGCTAATTTAGGGTAATACTTTTCACCCCATCAAAGAATGAGTTTAAAAATTAAGTACAACATGAGAAGAGATTAGGTATCTCCAAACTACCTAGATTTTGGATTTAGACTTTAGGTATCTTTGGTTCATAATTGTAATTTTTGTCTTATTACTTAGTTAGTCCATTTTAGGCATCCTTGAAATTCATGTAATGCACATTTATCCATCAAGATCAATCAAATATTATTACAAATAAGCACCATTGGGAGGGGAGACACATGTAACGACCATTTTCATTTACAAAACATGACATTCATGTCTAAAAATACATATGCATAAAGGTTTTATTCATCATACATACACAATCTAAACATGTATTTAATGTAAATATATGTTAACTAATGTTCAAGACTAGTGCCTATAAGCTAATTCTTATCTAGATGTATGTACATGACACAAGGAGTGAGAAAGTTGGAATTCAGCCCATGACCTGTGGTCCATGAGTCTCTAAGCAAAACTTTATGCACCGAGGTATCAAAACCCTATGCTTCAGTATTTGAAAAACATAAATGCAATTTGGTGGGTCGCGACTCAATGAATAAAAACAATAATCAGATTCTTATTGTAACAACCATATTCGTTTTACAAAACTCATATCATTCATGTCCATAATACATATGCATAAAGGTTTTATCCATCGTTCACACACAATCCAACATGTATTTTTATGTACATATATGTTGACTAATGTCATAACATGAGGAGAGAGAGAGTTGGAATTCAGCTGACGACTTGTGGTCCATATGTCTTAATGCAAATCTTTAAGCACTAAAGTATTCAATTCCTATTCTTCAGTATCTGGAAAAAAATTTGCGATTTGGTGAGTCGCGACTTAGTGAATAAAAATAATAATCAAATTCTCATGGCATAATCCATAATCAAATATCATCAAGATACATTGCAAGTATAACAATTAACTATGCAAGTGTAAATGCAATAGCTTTGTTTTTGTCGTGACCGTGCCAGGCAAACATTGCTCCCGAGATATTCATGTGATTTATGTAACATATGATTTGGGACCTATTGGTCCATCTTTCTATAATTCATTTGATATATGATTTAGGACCTATTGGTCCATCTTCCTGTAAGTCATTTGACATATGATTTAGGACCTATTGGTCCATCTTCCACGCGATTTGCAAGTGTTTGACAAGTTGGTCATAATGCCCTTTTAGTTCCATGTGCAAGTGCTTATTCACAAATGATATGCCAAGTAATCGTTAAGAGCATTTAATTCTCACTTGGCTTGTATTTCCATGTAACATGTAACAATTCAATCATATATATATATGTAATAAAGCATAATCATATTATTCCCATGTAACAAGTAACAATTCAATCATTCTCACTTGACTTATATTTTCATGTAACATGTAACAATTCAATCATATATGCATGTAATAGAACATAATCATATCATACAATTATCACATACACCCATTGAATCTAATTATGGTTTTTACTCACCTTATGATGTGACCAACCTTTACGGTAGGTTTGGTTCTCTCTCTAGGGCTTCCTCAAAGCATTGAGATCCTAGAATTTGATACATACATGGTTACAAGTATGTCAAAATGATTATGAATGCTTGGTATGCAATTATGGCATGATCCATGTAAGTGAACCTAGTGTTTGTGCATATATTCCTAATAGAGTAACCTAAGCTCGCTACACTCTCATAGCAATAACTCTAGATATACTGATCCAAATGACTTGATTCTTTTTTTTTTAACTAACTAGACACATAATAAGACAACATATTCAAAATTTAGGTCAATATCAGACACACACAAAATGTGGTGAATTTTTAAATGTTGCCCTATTGCAGTGTCCTCTCAGTCTGAGTAGGTCTTACTCTCTTAGGTGTATCTCAAATTGTACAAATCCAATTGCAATAATAATCTACCATCAGTTACAAAACATATAAGGAACATTTTTCATGTTTTACTCATTGTCTAATTCAGTCTATAAGGTCACCAAAACAAAGGACCAATCTCAGAGTGAGCAGGTTTGTAAGATGTTGACAACCAGTCATGAAGAAGGAACAATATCTCAACAACCATGCTAGATTTGGCATGGAAATATTTCAAAAGAATGTATATCAGACATAAATATACAACTTTTAAAGTTTGGATCATCATCAAATTCTGAATCTATGGCCATCAAATACTTGGAAAACATATTTAAAAGAAAGGTGGGTTTCACCCTGGTACAGAGTCAGTCCCAATTAATGAGCCATAATTCTTTCCACACAGCAAATCTATAAAAACTAGTATACAGGTGTTTATAGAGGACATAATCCTACGAATTTCATGTTTTACACCTTGTCAAAATCAAAACATAAAGCCATCATAATATAAGAAAATAGAAGACTCAGATCATCTCAGTTCGGATTTGACCTAGTCCTACTAAAGGAGTCATATCTCCTCACACACATAAAATCAAGAAAAACTGTTTCATAAACATTTGTATGAGACATAAAGCTACACTTTCATATTTTGCACTTTCCCTAATTCCTCTTCTAGGGTTATGAAATCGTGGGTGCAAAATTCTGCTCTAATAGCAAAATCAATAGAATCA
>CATIWR010010140.1:0-36560 GCA_949677035.1 Omphalea diandra
AACATAATCACAATATATTCAATTTTAAAATGAGATTTGCAAATTATTCCTACTTGAAAATAGCACTTCTAATATATCTTCTAAATTGTAGTTACTAAAGCAAATCTACATACAATAACAGTTTCAATTAGACTGAGAAAATTTTGATTTTATATAGTTTGGTTTGATTTATTTTTCAAAAATTTTTTAGTAAATTCAGTTTAATTTAATTTTTTGCTAAAAAATTTTAGTTTAATGGAATTGAATTGAATCACTTTTAATTCAAATGAAAATAATTAAAATTCAAGCTTAAATAGTTCAAATCTATTTAAATTGACTATGTATATTCAAAATCTATTTAAAACTTATTATTTGATGAAAATATATTATAAAAAATACTATTTATATTAAAAATATTCTAAAACAATTTTTTAAAATTTAGTTTAAACTAAATTGAACTCTAATAGAATTGAACTAAATCAATTCAGTATGATTTGGTGCTAATATTTAGTTCGGTTTGATTTAATTTATTTTTTTTCTAAATTTAATTTTTCAATTTTTTTATTCGATTAATTCAATTAAGTTTGAACCAATTGCACATCCTTTACTTTCAATAAAAATAACTCAACACTAGCTACTTACATAAAACCATACAAGCTCAACATAACTAATTCACATAATTCAAAAATTTTAATTAATTAAATTAATTCACAAAAATTTCAATCAAACAAAAAAGAAAATATAATACATCTTTGCAAACCATTCAAACTAAACTACCATATATAATTATAAATATTATAAAAAAGTTAAAAAAAATTGATCTCAAAATGCAAATAATGATAAATAATCATGCAAATTCCAAATAAATAAATACAAATTCAATAAGCAACAATTTTCACAAATAAAAAAATTAAATTAAAAAATCTAATTAACCTTAATTACTATAACTTGTTGTAATTTTAAAAATTTATTATCAAATTAACATATTAAAATAAAAACCTAATTAAACTAAATAATTTAATTTAACCTAAATAGTCAACCTAAATAACCTAAACTAAGCTAATATAAATTAACAACATTTTTATCAAACTATCATACTAAAGAAAAAATGATACTTAAAGTAAGTTAATCTAATTTAACCAACATTAATCATCTAAATTCTACAAATAACCTAATTGACTTAAACTAAACTAATAGAAATTGATAATTTTTTTTATCAAATTAGCATATTAAAAAAATCCTAGTTAAACTAAATTAATCTAATTTGGCCAACACTAACAATCTAAATTCTATAATTAACCTTTATAATTCTAAACTAAAAACTAATATAAAAACAATGTTTTTATCAAATTAACATATCAAGCAAAAAGAATCACACTTAAAGTAAATTATTCCAATTTAGTTAACACCAACAATACAGGTTCTACAATTAACCTAAACTAAACTAATATAAGTCAACAATAATTTTTTTAATAAATTTAACATATTAGAGAAAAAATCCTAGCTAAACTAAATTAATATAATTTAATCAACATTAACAATCTAATTTCTATGATTAACCTAATTATTCTAAACTAAATTAATATAAACTAACTACATAATCAAAATTAACCAAATTTTTACATATTAATAAATTTAATTAAATAAATTACAAAAACTCGATATTAACAAATCAAACTAAATTAATGTAATATTTAAAAATTAAAAAACTAAAATTACAAAAATAAACCTAAACTAACAAACAAACCTAAATTACATAAGCACTAAAACAAACATAAACAGTAATTAATTATTTCATGGCGAGCGAGAATATATTGAAATTAAAAAAAAAAAAAAAAAGAAAAAAAATCAAACTTGTTTAGGCGAGTCTGCCAGCCATGGAGGAGGATGAGGAAGTGCGATTAAGCTGAGGAGGAGGAAGAGCAACTGAGCTCTTCTGCAACTGCGAGGACTTCGGCTACAATGGATGAGAGTCAAGGAAAGAGGGAACAGAGAGGGAGGTCTAGCGAAGGTGATAGAAGGGAAGAAGAGTGAAAGACCAAAGAAAAGAGAGGGTGAGGGTTTGGTGCGATCTTAGTTTTAAGCTCTGCGACGAAACATGTCCGATGCTAAGCCATAAGTGTTCATCATTAATAGACACGATCCATCCCGATTCTGTCACTAATTCGCTAACTCAAAACTACATGGCTAAATATGATGCCTATTCATGTCATATGTGAATATCTTTCCATCACTAAAATTCACTATTACTCCATCGCTAAACTTAGTGTTACGTCTCAAAAGTTTTTGCAATAATCATCTTCTTCTTAATCCTTCACTATTCTGTCAATATTTTCTTGTTTTCTTGTGTTATAAGTGATTCATTTATTCTGACTAGATTTTCTACTCGTAGGTTAAAAAGGATTCTCTTCAGAAAGTCAAGAACACAAATTGAGAAAGACCAAAAACCAGTGGAAGTTTGCATAGAAGGAGAGAATAATGATTTATATGTTGAACGAATTCCTATTGAGAAGATGAAACTCAGGTTTTTAAGTGGCTTACTCCTTTTGATGCTATATATGCTACTGGTTTTTGACATTCATCTTCTTTTGCTTGTACAGTTTCTCTAAACTTTTCGGCAAGGTTACAATCCAAGAACCTACCTTTCAGAACATAATTGTTGTTTACAGGTATGCTTTTTTAATCTATCTACACTGCATTAGAAACAGAACCTGGTAATATTTTCTCGTTGAGCAGTAATAGCTGTAGTGTTCTTGCTCACATTGTTCATTCATTTTATGTATTTATTTGAATTAATTTCTCTAACTGTTTTCTTCTTTTTTTTTTTTATCGCACAAATCCAATTTTGAGAATTCAAACACGGATTTGATATTAACAATGTTCATATTAAATTGTGTTTGGCATTACTTTTGTAAATCACATTGTGTGCATAATATATTCACTTCTTATGTTACTTTTATTCACTTTTTGTATTTTATTTATCAATTTTCTACAACTACATTGACAAGGAGTGATCATCTAAGTGAAGCGAATCATAATGTTGCATCTTGTTACACATATCAAGTTGCTTTATGTTATTGGAAAGTCCTTTTCCCCTTCTCATTGTAGGAAAACGAAGGCAGTTTTAAATGGGATATATTTCCCTAGATGATTGTGTAACAAGTCTCTACAGAACGCTGGATTTAGTATCTGCCTGATATATATTCTTCCTCAGTACTGTTTAAAGACTATCATAATAAATCATTGGTGTTAGTGTAAATCTGCAGGAGAGGAAATAGTAAAAAAGAATCAGAGAGGAATATATATGTGAAGCATTTCAGGAACATTCCTATGGCCGGTATGGAGATTGTACTTGTGAGTTTTTTTTATCTTTATTTGCCTTTTGTCTTTTCATTTAGTGCTACAACTTGCTTCATTAACAGCCAGAAAGAAAAATCCGGATTTAACTCCAATGGATTGGGTCAAATTCATCGTCTCTGCTGCAATTGGGCTGGTCAGGATTTTGAATTTCCATAAGAGTTAATTTGCACACAATATTGTTCTTGGTTTTGAGTGTTTTTTTGACATTTTTGGTGACATGAACTCTGTTGTCTATACAGGTTACTGTGATTGGTTCACTTAGCGTCCCTAAAGCTGATATCCGGGTCATTTATGCTATCTTGTCATCAGCAATTGGTTATGGTGTTAAGACAATATTTCACGTTAAGTATCTTGTTTTCTCGTTGATTTTGTTTTATCTGGTATGGTCTATTGTATTTCAGCGACACTGTCCTCAAATCTTGGCACTAGGGAATGTACGTAAACAAATGTTTAGATCTACGCAAAAGCCGTAGATTGAAATAATGGCAAAATATTGAAGGTATAGCAACACTAGAGCTCAATGATTAGGGGGAATGATAAAATTCGATCTTGGTGAGATTGAGAAGCCATGAGGGATGATGGATGATCCATCCTATGGCAGAGATAGACGACTGATCACACCATTTTGACAAATCACTTCAAAGATGGAAATGAACTCCAAATCCCTAGCAATCCACTAAAAGGGAGAGAAGAAAGATATAAATATAGAACCAAGTCTCAATATATTAATACTCCAGTAACTCATCTTGAACTATTACATATGATGGTAGTAATTCTAATTATAGATTCAATCTATAAATAACTATGAAATAATAAAAATCTTACTAAATAAGCACAAATAATTAAACTTTTCTAAATATGACTAAATTTCTTAAATAATAAATATTCTGTTTTTCCTTTTCAAGAAATACAAAATAAGAATACTTAACTAATATTTAGCTTAAATACTAAGTAATTTGTATTTTATATTACCTTAGTAATACATGCTTTCATGAGCCTTGCTCGGGACTCTCCGATATCAATAAGGCTTGTTTGTCAAGAATTTTCATGCATATTTTGGTAAATCATACCTTCAATCACTATACTTCAGTACTTTGTATAACTTAGGTGGGAAGCAATGACCCTGGATCCAACCCCTACCCATTTTTTTTCTTTTTTTATTTTTTTGAATCCTAAAACTTGGAACTTAATCATCAAATCACAATTTAGTTTTAATTGAACCATTGTCACCAGAATTTGATGAAAGGTCAAGTAGAAACCTCATGTAACAGCCAACCCATTGCCCTGTCCTTTCTAGTCAACATCTGGGTGATCAACAAAAACCATATTCTTGACTTTTTTTTTTTACACACCTCCATATTCTTTCTCATCTTTCAATCAAAACATAACAAATCAGTTTTCTAACGTGTCTTTCCTAGGATTGCAGCAGCATCAATTAATTTTAAACTGAAAATGATCACCAAATTGAAATGAAGTGCAAAAAGCTCAGAGATTAATTATAGATGTAATTTATCCTGCTGCTGCATAACCTTCTTGACATTATATTTTTAAGGCGAACATTTCTTCATCTGTTCCCCACAGATTTCAAAGTAACTTGGTTGCCTATCAGAGCTTATCACTCAGTCTGTGTATGACAAACAACTAGATAGTGGAAGGGGCACCCTGCTTCACTTGTGTAATGATGTGATTCAACGAGAAGTAAGCAATAAGCAAGAACTTTCTTGCCTTTCCAATTTGTTATGACAACAGATGCAGTAGTTAGTTGTGAATTTTTACATATTCTTTAAGTACAATAGTTAGTTTTGCAGTTTCTATTATCTGAATTTAAATAATATATGTATATCCATGGATTAAACTCAAAGGCAAATATTTTAATTTACCGGTTATACTGTAGGACCTTCAAACTGAATTATGTTAATCATTATTTTTCTCATGCATTTATCCCTTTGAGAACATGGGAGTTCTAAATGCTTACAGTTGTAAGACCTAATAACGTCAATGTGTAGGTAAAAGAGGTAATTGTTGCATTTTTTGTACTGATGGTGCAAGGACAAGCTACTAGGCAGGTACTAAAAAAATCCTTTAGAACTGTTTCCACAGGGTGTAAATATCTTGTGGGGCATTGCTAAATGCTAATGCATATCTTTGCACTGCTCTGAAGTAGGAACTTGATCAGCAGTGCGAATATCTTATTAAACAAGAATTTGGTGAAAGCTGTAATTTTAATGTTGATGATGCTGTTCAAAAGTAAGAGAAGTTGGGAATTGTTACACAGGTGAGATTTTCTCTCTTTTTTGCTGCTAATCGAACCAAGGGTGGCATCATTATTATTATGTTTTTTCTTGACAATCAAAAGTTTTTTGTTGATAATTCAATAATTGAGATGAGGATTCTTTAACTCAGGGCACCACTGGAAGCTATGCATGTGTAGATTTGAAACAAGCTAATGAAATAATTGGCACCACAACAGAAGAGGTTGTCCTTAAGGCTAGACATGGTGATAGCACTTCTAGGTACCGAGGGAAAGCGAAATTCTTCTGCTCTGGAATATTCAAATCATGAAGAAGTGATTATTCTGCTGTTCAGCACCTGATGGCAGATGCAACACATTGCGTACTTTGGAGAATTTTCATCCCTGCTAGTCAGGTAACGTGCATAATTTCACCAGTATAAAATACTAACTGTATTCTAATTCTTGTTGCATAATGTAAGACATCATAAAAGATAATCAACAGAAAATGCAGTTATCAGTAAAGTTTCATTACAAACTTTGAATATGATCTTGTTTCTGCTGCCAATAATGCTTAGTTGCATGATAGCAATTCGATCATTCTTGGAGGTTGATTCCTAGGATTTGATAACCGACTTAAAATGCAACCTATATGCGCTTTTTATACCCAATTATTCCAGATAGCGGTTGCATTTATTTATTTTTGACAAAAGGAAGCATGTATAAACAGTTTGCAAATTTTTATACATCAGTCAATTGAAGGCCCTCCAAAACAGAGGTAGGATCTTCAATCCAAACTACAAAGCAGCACTAGGGATATAAGCAAGCAAATATATCTGCTACTGCTTCAGCAGTCCTACGAATGGCAGAAAAGGTGAAACAAGGATGTTGACAATGTATTACCTGTACATCTTTAATAATAATCCTTGCTGCAATTGAACTGGATTCATTCACAGACGTATGCTGGCAAGTATTCAATGAATCTCCTTCAATCCCTGCTGCTCTAACATTTTTAGGTCCTGCAAAAGTAAGTTGATTGAATTGATAATGAGCAAATAAGGATGTTTTCAGGTTTGCACAGAAAATAGCGGACAGAAAAGAATTCTTTTAACTTCAACCATAGAAGTGACCATCATGCCTGGTTCACTTAATTTTGGTGAATAAGAAGCAATGTTTGTTATATCAGTGCAAACCATAATGAGAAGACTTGCATTGAGGCACCCAAAAAATGAGTAATTTACTTGATCTTTTGATGCATACTCTACCTGTTGCACTTTGTCATCAATAGACTACAAAAACCATCTGTACAAATGAAGAACAAGATCGGGATAATGTTGATGCTTATAATAACCAATCTTTTTGATACTTAATTGTCAATAAGCCGATGGCTTGTGCAGAGAAATCCCTGTGAAGATCTCATATCTCTTCATTTCCTCAATAACCTCTGAATTGATTCTGGAAAAAGAAAAGAACATAAAAATAAAGCAAAAAGAAAAGAGGTGAATAGTTTTAGTGATGAGGCAAAAAGGGATACAGATTTTGCTTATGAAGATTTTAATACAGTAAAAACAATGGCAATGGGGTCAAGATTACCTTGCCCAACCATAATTTTGAGTGACCATCCAACCATGATCTGAAGCAATGAGAACTCCAGGGCATGCATCTGTAACCAAGTTCTCACGTTAGATTATTAATGTATTCTGGCTCCCACAACATTTTCGACCTAATATCAGAAAATCTCCAGAGGAAAAGAAAAAAAAAAAATTATTTGGAGATTGAGAAAAAAACCATGTGTCTTGATTATCTTTTACAAATAAAATTCTTGTGAACTTGTCAGATACTATCATTACACTGAAACGTACTGGATTTCCGTACTGCAAGATAATATCATCTTCTACTCAAGTGAAATGTGACAATGAACTTGGTGATAGCAAATTTAAAAAAGTCAGCACTCTAGAATTTCTTTTTGGAAAGAAAACAATATTTCCACACAAACACCTGATTAATAGAATTTTTAGGTAGAAGCAGCCTTACCTCAAAGATAGAGAATATACAGCAGACATGAGCAGATTCACCTTTCCATCACCATCCTGTGGCAAAAATTTGAGATGCTTTCATCATTTCAAATGTTTCAATTTCTCAAGAACCTGCTTCATTGACGGCCGAACTGATAACGACTCTACTGTGCAGGTTGAAGCAAGCTTTAGCATTCCTAGAAGATTCTCCTTAGGCCCTGCATCCCACAGTTCCACAGCAAAGAGCTCTGAAGGACGTCCCTCCTTGATCAACAATTTGGCCCACGCAACAATATTAAAGCCATTTCCATACTCAGAAAATGATGGATCAAGGGACTTCTTGCCTGACATCAATTCTAGCATTACTACACCAAAGCTATAAACATCTGACTTGTCAGACACCCTGCATGTGGTTGCATATTCTGGTGCAACATAACCAAATGTGCCTGCTACATCTGTTGTGGCATGGGTCTGAGAAACTTCTAAAAGCCTGGCCAAACCAAAATCTGATAGGTAGGCATTAAGCTTCTCATCTAGAAGGATGTTACTAGGCTTAATGTCGCGATGAAGTATGCGGGGCACACATGAGTAGTGGAGGTAAGCTAAAGCTTGAGCTATGTCAAAAGCTATCTTGTAAATTACTGACCATTGTACATTTTTGCTTGACCTTTCATGTATGAAGGTTTCAAGGTTTCCCCCAGAAAGATAATTGTAAATTAAGAACATTTCAGCTTCTCCCACATGATATCCAATCAAAGTCACAAGGTTCTTATGTCGTATTCTGCCCAGTGTTCTGATCTCTGCATCGAACTGTTGAATGCCTTGAAATCTGTCCAAGGAGAGCCTCTTTACTGCTACAAGGTAGCCGGGGGCCAATTCAGCTTTGTAAGTTGATCCAAATCCACCTGTGCCAATCAGATTCCTGATACTGAAATTCCCAGTTGCTCTGACCACACTATCATAGTGCAGTTCACCTGGAGCATCTGCAAAAGTCACTACCACTTTTCTGCTCAAGCTAGAGAGTCTATTAAACTTGTTCTTCCCATGAATGCTGACTACAACTATCACCAAGGTAACACAGACTACAACAGGAGCAGAAATTACCACTGCAATTATAAAAGACTTCTTATTTCTGTGGCTGTGCCATTTTCCATCTCCATTTGGATCAGTTGGTGAGTTAGAGTTTGGATCTGGGCAATCCAGCAAGTTATTTCCTTTATACCAATCACGGTTAGCTATGTGCTGAAGATGGGGTATAGGACAACTAAGGTTGTTGAATGAAACATCCAATATGGTGAGATTGGAAAGGGATGAAAAAGATGAGGGGATCTCACCGGAAAGTCCATTGTTGTTGAGTAGCACAGTTTCAAGATTTTTATCATTTGCCAAACTTGCAGGGATAGGTCCTGTTATGGCATTATGAGACAGATCCAAAACTGTAAGATAAGTCAACTGACCAAGATCGGATGGAATACCTCCTGATACATTGTTGCTTCCCATAAGAATTGCTTTCACATGTCTCAAATTCCCTAGCTGATTAGGCAAAGTTCCGGACAGTGCATTGCCCCTTAAATCAAAATGCTGAAGCATCTTTAAGTTGCCAATATTGGGAGGCAGTGAACCACCAATCTGATTATATGCTGCTTCGAACTGAGTCATCGGAATGCAGCTGAGAAGCGATGACTCCTGAAATTCACCAGATATATAGTTTGCACTCAAATTCATATAGAAGCTCTGAAGATCATTACAATTCAAGACCAGTTCGCTAGGAAGAGACCCATTAAACATATTGTTGTTCAACGACAACCTGTATGAAGGTTTATTCTTAGCAGCCAATAATGCATCTCCTACTGAGAATGAAGGCAGTAAACCAGCAAAACTATTCCAACTAAAATCATGGACGACTACAAAGTCTTCCTCCACCATTGAACCCAAGGCGATACTCATCTGAGGACCCCAAACAGGAATATTAGAGTATGCAATCTGCACATCCTCCATGTCCAACAAATCATGGTCCTGACCAAACGAGATCATACTGGTACCACAACTGCCTTTCTCGAAACTTGGAAGAACACCAGACATGTTATTTTGACTAATATTAAAGTACACCATACATGGAACTTGCAGCTGCATAGGAAGGTAATCCACGAGATGATTGGAACTCAAATCCACAAAAGTAAGGTTCTTACACATCCCCAAACCTTTTGGCACCACACCCTTGAAATAGTTTAGGCCAAAATGAATAACTCTAAGTGAGCACTTATCACTCCAATTGCCAGGCAACCGTCCACCAAGATTCCCCCTAGGTGCCCACAGAATCTGCAGACTTGGAAGCATCAACACCTCGTAGGGAATACCTCGATCAAAAGCGTTGAACTCTAATCCACTATGATCATCCAAATCACCATTTCCATTCTCAACAAAGTTGCTTGAATTTGTTAGTACAAACACAGACAATTTTCGACAATTCCCCAACTCCTTTGGAATGTCCTCAGATAAAAAATTTGTGGAAACATCAAAGACTCTAAGCTCTGAAATCTGACCAATCTCATCAGGAATCCTACCTTGTAAAAAATTCCCATCAAGCAACAAAGTCCTCAAATTCTTGCACGTACCAATCTCCCTAGGAATACGCTCTTTCAAAAGGTTATTAGACAGTTTCAAATGTCTTAGAGACAAACACTTTCTTGAACCATCAATCTTAATTCCACCAGTAAGCTGATTATTAGATAAATCAATAATTTCCAACTTCTCATGACCAATTAAACTATCAGGAATTTCACCATTAAAAGAATTAAACGATAAATTAAGCAGGCGAAGAGACTGAAGACTGCTTATCTGATCAGGAATCCCCCCAGTAAAGTTATTCCCTTGAAGCTCCAAAACCTCTAAAACTTGAAGCTTTTTCACGGTCGCCGGGATCTCACCGAAAAAGGCGTTGTGTGGAATGACCAAAGTCCTCAGCTCCGTCAGGTCACTAATCGAATCCGGCAGAGTCCCAGCCAAGAACGACGTCACGCTACCTGCAGTGAAGTTCAAGGCAATAACTCGTCTAGAGAACCCGTCGCAGGTGATTCCATACCAGCTGCAGCAATCGGTATTTGGGTTCCAACCGGCGAGAAGATTGGAAGGGTCTTGAGATATCGACTCCTTGAAACGGAGAAGCGCCGCCGTATCATTTAGCACTACAGGTTGATCATCAGGCAATGTGGATGCCGCCGTGGAGGAAGCCAAGGCAACTAAAAGAAACCATGTAACCACCATTCTTGTATATCCCTCCTCCGTTCGCCAGAACTCCCCGCCGACGAGGTCAGTCAGTTTAAAAGAAACAGTGACGACCAAGCAAGACTAAGTGATTTCGTGACACTTGATTGTATTAAGGACAGTTGATTCTTGGTTGTTGAATTGTACTGAGGATAGCCAAAAGATAAAGAATAAAGATATGAAGGTGGAGTTAATTAGGAGATAACACTTAAGTTAATAGTAAGAAGCAAGAAGATAAATGGCCGGAGAAAGCAAGAAAATGATACAAGAAAACGAAATTAGATGATGGGTTATGGGCTATGGTGGAAATGGTTGGCTGGCTCTCTCTGTAAGTAACGGAGAGAGACAGAGGAGAAGAAGACAAGAAGAGCCGGCGGATGCGACGGGTTTTTGCACATAACGTTGTAGTGATTGTCACATGCAAAGCTGCGTGTGTTCCTTAGTTTGCTGTAATAATTTTGTATGGTGCTTTTTTTTAGAAAAAAAAAATTGGCTTTGCTTGAAGTTAATCAACTATGATTATAGTAAAAGTAATGTCAGATTAATTATTTCCTAAAAAGATGTTTAGATTAATAAAATTGTTAATTTTCCAATGTTAGGTTCAACTTGAAACTGTCAGTGACTTAGCATGATGTCACTCTTGCGTTACATTATAATCATGCATAGATTAGTTGTTCTAAGGTTACTTTAACTTAATAAATTTAAATCTTGAATACACAGTTATATTAAAATTTAATAAAAAAATTTTACGGCCTTTTAAAGATTTATTTGACTCAAATTTGAATTTGTCTCGTGCCCAAAGTACACAAACATGCATTTGAATCATAATAGTCCATGTAACAAATTAATTTTAATTTTTTGAAATTTGATTTCAATTTCAAATATATTTTATTATCTAGACTAATATTCAATCTAATGAAATCCAGGGTCAAAATGCAATCATTTGAAACAAAGCTTTAAATTAAGTGATAAAAAATTAAAATATTTTTTTTTTCATTTGAGAAGATCTTCAGAAATAAGAAAAAGCAAGCATTAGTGGTTTTGAAGATTTTGAATAGAGACTACCTCAGGTAGCTCTTAATATTTACTTATATGATTCAAAATTAAAAGCTCTCAAATGTTTATTATTGGGATCCTTGAGGATGAATGGAATGAATTTAATGGCAAAATAAGTAGTTTTCTTTTCAACAGAAAATAATAATAATAATAAAACATTAGTCATTGATAAAATTTTATTTTCCTCTCTCTTAAAATTTTCTTTTTCTTTCTTCATTTTTTTCCGTTCTTTGTTATTTAGAGTAACCCTCAACTATTCTTTGAGCTAGTGGTCAACCGTTTTGTTCTTCATTTTTTGTTTTAATTAACTTTTTCATATCTTATTAAAATAGTATTAGATTTAGTCAGATTTATGAATCTAGATCTCAAATATAATTATTGTTTGTTCTTTTAGAATCTATTAATATTTTATATATAATTTATTATTTATTATTCATTATTTTCTATTATGAAAATAAGTAATTTTTCTTTTGAAAATATGGTTTTTCCATATAAGTTTTTATTCTTCTACATTTATTAAAGTTAGATATTTAAATCATTGAACTCGTTAAAAGATATTTTTATAACTGTGATTTGAATTTTTAATGATCTATTAATTTGAATGAAAAATATTAAAAGATATTTTTATTGTTTTAATGACTATTTACTCTTATGACTCAAGATGTACTTTTTATTAATTTATGAATGAAATTTCACATTATTTATATTAAAAAAGACTAAGCCATTATGAATAATATTATCTTTGATCAATTCTATTATATTATTAAAAATTAGTCATATTCTCACTTTCACACTGGATAATTTTTTTATCAAGATGATATATGTATATATTTAAATAAATAGGCAAACAATTAAAATTAATTTAATTATGAATTAAAATATTAAAATTTATAAAATTAAAATTATATTTTTGATTCTTGAATATATCCAATTCTTTTGTTTATATGACATTATTAAATTTTATATAATTAAAAATTATTTTAAATTTTAAATTAAGATTTATAAAATCTTTTTAAAATAAATGATTTCAAACAATTATACTTCATATATGCAACACTTTTTAAATTAAAATTTATTTTATATATAAATCAAAGTTAAATATCCAATATTTGATATTCCATTCATTTCAAAAAAGTTGTTCATTATTCTTTTTTTGGATATCAAAATACATCTTTATTTTCATTAATTAGAATTAATTTATCTGATCTACCCTCGTTAATTGTTAAACTAGCAAAATAAATTTAATTTCTCATATAATATATTAGAAATAAAAAAATGCGTTATAAATCATGAGTTCGTAAAATATTAAATATATTTTTTAATAATGTCAAAATGGTAGGTGGCAATTTTCTTGAGATCAAGAGACTATTCAATTATGAATTAGTATTAAAGAATAAATTTGTCATGATTTATTTGATAATAAATAAAAATAAAAATATTAAATGTTCATAATTCCTTCAATTTTAATTATCATTAATATAAAATAAACAGGTAAAAAATTAAAGTTTAAAAATAAAAAATAAAAGAATAATGATAAACAGTTAATTTAAGATGTTTTATCAAATTATATATATATATATATAATTTAAGCATTTTTTTTATAGGTGGAGCATGGAAAGTTTCCATCACCACACAAAATATATCTATCTGTAAATCTACCTTCAACTTAAAGAAAAATTCAAGAAATTAGATTGAATTTCTGAACATATAGAATTTTCATGTAAATTATCCAATTATTTTTATAACAAGTATCAGTAAAACAATAATTTATTTATCTTAGATATAGAAAATTTTTACTCAAATGTGAATAAATATTCTATAATACTTTTTATTTTTGGAAATACACTTTGTTCTTTCCACCAAGTATTATGATAAGACTTGTCGTCTCTCATTGACATTGCTTTCTTGTTCTTTTTTTTTTTTTTTTTTTTTTTTTTTGATAAGAATGAATATATATATATATATATAATTATAAGTTTTCTTTTGCATTTATCTTCACATTGTGATTCTTATCTTAGTTTTTGAAAAAAATTGAATTAATTAAGAGAATAGAAACAAAATAGTGCTGAGAGAGGCCGGCTTCTTTTGTCATGAGAGAAGTTCTAAATTCATGGCCCAATAAATTTTGTGAATGTAGTTTTCCCAAATGCTCCCCACTTTTCAAATAATGGCGACAATTCAAATTTTCTTCTCTGTCATTTGATGTATGACTATATAAATAACAGTCAACATGTATTAGTCACTACTGCGTGGTTGATATTTATTTTAAAAATTATATTTATTTATGAAATAATCAAATTTGCTACATGATTATCTAATTTAAATTTTAATGATAGAAAAGAAATTTATATTAAATTTCAAAATAATGAAAGTCATTTAAACCAAATTTGTGATTTGACAATTCAACAACAACACTAATATCTTATATATATTGGATATTAAATTGAGATAATACATATCTTTCTTTTTTTTTTTTGAATGCATACAACATTTCTAAAATTAAATAAATAAAATTTTAGCATTAACATTAATCAAAAAAACAAAAATACCTAATATATAAGATATAAATATAAATAAAGAAAGATGTGACTATTTGATATGAATAAAGAAAGATTTAACTATTAAACCACATTCATACAAACGGAAGAAAATGATAAAATTTAAAATATGATACCAATATAAAACCTTATTAAAGAGATTTATTGATATAAGATATCATTTGACAGCTTCTAATTATTGAACTATTAAAACTTTAACTTGATAAAAGAATACATTTCTAATTTTTACCTTATCTTATTATATATAATAATAATTCAATATTTTTATTTAGTTTCTTATTTATATTTTTTAAAATTATTTATTTAATCAATTGTTAATTTATTTTGACATCATTTTATGTTTATGTTCATTTTGATAATTTTTTATTCTTTTATTTTTATTATTCATGAAGTGAAAATTTGTATTTTTTTAAGTAATTAATATTTGTTTAAACTTAATTGTCATATGACATTCTATCAATTACATCACGTCACATATATATAATAGTAAATTGAAAGAAAAGAAGATTTTCAACACATATTATTATTTTTCAGCGTAATTTTATGTTTGTTTTCATTTTGATTTGTTATATGATATTCTATTAATCACATCACATCATATATGTAAATAGTAAAAGAAAAATTTTAATCCCATGTTAATATATTTCCACATAATTTTATGTTTATTTTCATTTTGATAATTTCATGTATAATTAATTATTCAAACTTAGTTGTTATGTGATATTCTATCAATCACATCACATGTATGTAACAACAAATTGAGAAGCAAAAAATTTAATCATAGATTAATATGTGAAAACTCTCCAATACAAACACTCTCATAATATATTTTTGTTTATTTTCCCATAAATTTTTATACAAATTTAGTTTTGATATTTAATTAGTTCAAATTCATTGATCAATGACTTCTCAATTAACTATTTGAATTTAATGATATTAATTAATTATAAACTTAATTTGTGTGATTAATTTTAAATAGTCTACATATATATTTATAAATAATAATTACTCTTTTATCTCTTAGCTTGAAAAAATTTTCATTTCAAAAAGATAATCTCAATTGAAAAATGAATTGATATTTATATATAATAGTAATGATTATTTTTTAGATATTTAACGCGCGCGCGTGTATGTATATGTTGAGATAAAGATAATGTTTCTCTCTTTCCTTGATATATCGATTGTAAAATACTCATATATTTTATATTTTTTTAATTTGATCTGCTATTTATAATAAATTAGAATGATTTGGTATTTGGTTTTTTTAAATATATTAGATATTTTAATTTGTAAACATATTAATAATTATTATTTATATTTGATTTTTGCAAACTAAAAATTTATTGATTATAGATTTTTAAAGAAAGAAAAAAATTTTCAATATGTAAAAGTCTTGATCATTTAAAATTAATTATTTAATATGTTTCGTGTAAAATTTAATAGATGTGAATATTATTATTATTATTATTATTATTATTATTATTATTATTATTATTATTATTATTATTATTATTATTATTATTATATATATATATATATATATATATATATATATATATATATATATGCATGTATGTATATCAATTTCAATATAATACAAAGTGCTATAAAATTTTTTACAATTAATGCTTTTAAATATTTGTGGTAGAAATATAACAATATAGAAATAAATAAATAAATATATTTTCCATTTTTTCCTAAAATTTATTTTTAATATATATATATATATATATATATATATTGTATATTAATTTGAATATAATATAAAGTGGTATAAAATGTTTTACACTTAATACTTTTAAATATTTGTGATAGAAATATAACAATATAGAAATGAATAAATATCTTTTTCAATTTTATCCTATAATTTATTTTTCATCATATAGTTTTCCCTAAAAAAGAAAAATTTAAAAGCTGTGAATAAAGGGTACAGAATATTTTATTTATTTATATAGAGATAGTTATACATACAACTAATATATATTCTAGAGAAATATATGTCTTACACAGATTAATTAATGAGTAATTAATTAATATAAGAGCTTAGTTTAAATAAGTTATATAAACTAATACAGAATCGAAGTAAGCAAGCACCTAGCCCAAGGGCAAATCAAATATGTGTGTATATGTATCCTTTAGATTAGAGACACAAAACTAGACTATGAGCAGGAATCGAGCTGAATGTTTGTATCAAATTGCATTTTTTTAATTAGTCTTTTCTTGAAAACGTTGATATGATTGAGAATTTGAGTTAGAAATAAATCAAATGAGAAAATTAGAGGAAGACAAGAAAATGAACCTAGATATGCATGAATCTTTTGCGTCTTTCTAGAATTTGTTTTAGTATTTAGTTTTGTTTTGTTTATAAAGTATTTTTAAATCATATTTGAATCTCTAGTTAATTTGTAATATATATATATATATATATACACACACACATAAAAAGGCATAGTTAGTAGAGAGAAAGAAGTTATCGATTTATTATAGGAGTCGTGATTCGATTAAAGAGGTTTAAAAACTCATAAAAAAGAATTCATCATAAATTTTGAGAAAAAATTTGAAAACAATTGCGAGTTCTAAAAATTTATGTTATAGAGTGTTATATTATCAAAATATAAATATTTATATTTTATTTAATAAATTTATAAACAATAAACACATTTTAGAAAATGACACTTAATTTCTCTTTTCACTATGTTACCTTTTGTAATTAAGCCTTAAATGAATAAAGAAAAGTATCTCCTAACTTTTACATTTCATTGGAATTAGAACCTCACCTCCATATATCATAATTGGAGTGACTAATGAGTTGGATCTGAGTCATTTTCTAGTTGAGATATTTTTGGATTGGATTAGACTTAAGTGTTTGAGTTTCGATCAAATTTAAATTATTTATCAGATTTGCCTACAAAAAAAATCTCAAATCAAGTTTCAAATTTATTATTAAAAGTGATAGTTGGACTCAGGTTGTAGTTTTCATATGTGGGAGACCTTTTCTAAGCTTCACTTTGATTATTAATTTTCATAATTTTTTTTTAAAAAAATCTTTTAATTTGTACTATGAGCTCAACCTAAGCCTTATCCATAAGTTTACATTCAATCTATGGCATGTTGATTATATTAAAAAATGAGGAATGAAATATTATTTTAAAATAAATGTTTTATTATTTTAATATTTTTATTTTATATATTAATATATACAATAAAAGTCAGTCACAATTGCAATAGTGCAATTGTGGAGAGTGATTTTGTGAATTTTTTATAACCAAGGTCAGTTCCGGCAGTGGCAATTTTTGAAATTTTGCTTCTGTTGCATGGTTTTGATATCAACCCACGGTGTTCCACCCCTTCCTTCAATATAAACATATAAATATGCACACCTATAAAGTCTATACAAATATCATTATAATTATTCGAATAATAGATTTAAAATGAAATAAAATATATTATATAATGATTTTAGTGATGAGTATGTAGATTTTACAAATATCATTGTTATCCTTACTCAAATCTATATAGTATGTAATTTATATATTTTGTAATTTTTAATATTAAAATAAAAATTTTATCAGTGAGTTTTAGTAAAATTAGAGTAGTATTAAAATTTTTTATTATAAATTTAATCTTACTCAAAGTCAAATTAACTTAGAAAAATAAATTGCTTAGTGAGATTGAATTAGTTTGTTGAAAATTCTCACTGATGATAAAATTATTTTCATGTGTCATAGATCTAGGAACATGTGATAGAAGACAATTAACGTGAGAAGTAGGTTCCTTTAACCAAGACAGTATATAATAAAACATCTCTTAAATATAATTACCTTAACAATAATTTTCTCTTTTCTTTTTTTATATAGCAATAAAATTATAATAGAGTTCAAAATCGAATTTAAAATATAGCGAATATATCATCTATTTCTATATTTATTTAATAATACAATGATATATAAAATAATTAACAAATTATTATTGTGATTATATTTTTTAAATATAAAAATGTTTATATTATGATTTTATATATATATATATATATCCACAATAATAAATTTTTTGATCTTTAAAGATATAATAGTTTATTATTTTATAATATATTCTACCTGACATTTATAGATTTTGTTGCATTGAAATCACTCAATTACCTCTGCTCAAGTGTCATGCATGAAATGATTATAATCATCTTTTAAACCCATTGATCATGATAATTATAAGTCTCATTTTATCATTGATCATAACTCTTAAAAAGTTATAAGGAGGGGCTAGCCCCTCTTCCTTTCTCTTTTCCGTTACCAACCTAACCAACAACAAACTCTTGTAGTTCAGGAGGGTTTGAGCCTATGCAAGGCCCTCTCTAGTTCTGCCTTTGATTGTTATGTGCACTTGTATCGAATTTAAAAATCCAAAAGCCAAACTTAATTTCTATTCTTGGTATTGGACATGTAAGTTATACTATTTTTTTGGCTTTTTTTGTGAAACTTTAGTATCTTGGTCTATTCTTGGTATTGGACATGTAAGTTATACTAATTTTTTGGATTTTTTTAAGTGTATATATATATACACTTAAGAAGAATAGTGAAATATTTTAAGTTTTAAAAATTTATTTTTAAAATTTTAAACTAAATTAAAAGTACCAAATATAAAAATATAATTAAAATCTTATTTTATTTCTATTTGTTGGTGTATCAAACATGCTCTTACAGGTAAATCTCTCGAGATTTTTTTTTATTTTTTTAAGAAGCGGAATTGCAAGTTTGGCAAATAAATTTCTTTCGATGCTTCATGAAAGCAATGCATAAGAAAGAATAAAGGGAACGATTGAACATAAAGATAGAACCCATCATAGAAACCACAAATTCTATGCATTCGCATCATGCAAACCTTTCCAATGTCTAAGTAAGCAATCAACTTAGTCTAATAATGTCCCCAAAAAGGAAGACTTTTTGACCTATTTTGTGATGGCAAGTGAGGATTTGTTGTACACATTCATTATCATTTCAACGCTACCCTTTTACTCCATGATGATAAAGAATAATAAATGAAGAATATATATATATATATATAATTCTAGTTTTTAATTATTTATATATGTACAATACATTATACCACATATAAATAATTATTTGCTCATATATTATAGATTAGATAATTATAGTATTATAATATACTGTATATTATATGTTATTGTATATGCAAATTGAAGGAAACAGAAAATATTTTTATAGGAGGGAATAATAGAGCAAGCAGCCAACAACTATTTCAAAAAATTACTTAAGAATGACGTGAGAATTATCAAAATATTACTAAATTTTGTGTTTTTGCAGATAAGTTGATTGAGAACAAGTTTTAAAATATAATATTTATATTTATATTTTTAATGAGCATTTTAATAATACATTAATTTCATTGCTTTTAATGAGTATTTTGTTACAATGAAAAAAATCATTTTGTTGTATGTGAAATAATCTCTAATAGAACAGATATAAAGAAAAGATATAATTTCTCAAAATTAATATTTGGAAAAAAAAATGAATTATGGGATGTGAAAACTTGAAAGAATAAAGTGAAGAGCTGTTACTTCCTTCTGTAAAGGAGCAACATCTCCATTCATTCATCAATGGTAAGTTACCATTTGGTCTTTACATAAGCTCTAATTAAATTCTTTTCTTCTTGGAATTGGATTATTAAAAGATTAAATTGCATTGAAAGTTCAAGAACCCTTTAGCCATATTCTTTTCACTTTTCTCTTAAAACTTTTTTTCTTTACTATTTTTTGGGTTATTATAGGCTAAATCGCTGACGATAGCCCTATAATTTCATTATTTTTATTACTATGTTATTTATTTTCATATTAATAATACAAATCTGTATTTATTTTTACAAATTTTTTAATTTTTTGTTTTTTATAACTCTAATAGGAGTTTTTAGTTATTTTTTTATGAAAATTTGGGTGCTTTTACATGAAAATTATTATTATCCCTTTATAGGAATGATTTATAATATTATTAAAGAAACTAATAAATTTTTTATAATAATTCAATTAGATTTATTTAAAGACAAAAATATTGGTTATGGCTTCATATAGTCACCGAGTGGAGCGTACTTCCCGTTGTTATGAAAAATTTAATGTTTTCTCAACATGATTGTGTTTTTACAAAAAAAAATATTTTCACTTTCCGGATTAGATTTAATATACTCGGCGTCAATATAATATGTTATACATTGTAAATTTTAATTTTTTACATGTATCGATATTCTTGTGTTTAATCTTTCACAAATTAAAACTATTCCCTTTCATCTCAAAAAAAATTATTTTATCTGAATTTCTTATTTAGAATTCAAAGATTAAATTGAATTAAATCCTACTAGATTGAATACTACGGTGCGAAAACCTAATGGGCGGCGGGTTCTTAATACAAAAGCATTATCTTCGGAGTCAGGTCTAGGGACGGTACAATTATAGTTGCATGCCTTGACTATCTTGCTCATAGTTGGTAGTAGAATACATAATATTTCTTTGATATAGACGATTTAAGGAACATAGATTAATTAACTCATTTCAAGTATAAATATATTTTTTTATTACTTTTTAGCATTCCCTTAATCAATTAATATGTAAATTTAATTGAATGGTTGGTGAAGTCCTTTGATAAATCAAATTAGCATGTAAATAAGGCCCTTTTTATTTTAGCACTTGGGCAAGCATTTAGCAGTATATTATTATTATTATTATTATTATTAGTAAGGTTATTAAAGACCGTGTTTGGTTTTTCAAATGAAAAACAGGTAATATCAAATCAGATTAAATAAGTCAAATCGATTATCTTATCAATCTATTATTTGATGTAAAATATATACAAGATATATCCCAACACAAATATAAAACTTAAATGACAATAATATCATTTATTTGTTTTATATATTTATTTAAAATAGTTTTTATTAAAGGATATGTATAAGATAGTATAAAATAATAAATAAAAATAATATTCAAAGACAACATATAGATATGTTTTTAATATTGTTAATTTTATTTTAGCTTTATAAATTTGAGCGAAATAAAATATTCATTTCACACCACTTTAATTATTTTTAATTATTTCAATATTTCATTTAATAATCTGTTCTATATAGTTTCATTTAACATTTTAATTTTAAATATCACAAACAATAAGGATATTGTTGTGAATGAGCTTAAAAAAAAAAAAAAAAAAAAAAGAAGTCGTCTCAAGGTTTATTCAAAATGTTCCTCCCACTACTAGATCAAAATGAATTATCCCGTCCTATCCTTCAAACTAAAAGCTGGATTCTCCCAAATTGGTTAGAACCTCAACTGTAATTTTGGGTTGTGATTGCAAAATATGCAATAATTGAAGAAAAGGGGATGCAGGAACCGCAACAATGGACTCGACATTTAACTTTTCCTTGAGAACGGGTCAAGTATGACATGCTCAACATTGTCTACTTCCTTCAATTGGTCACGCATGGCATAATTTGGACAGAACATTAGACCAGAAGACCACATGTGACCAACCTAATAATTGATCCCCAATGATGTCGTTTGTCTGAATTTTTTTTTTTTTAATTTGTTAAATTTTCTTTGGGTTAGTTGCCCGTTGGGCTAAAGATATCCCAGACTAGTAAAAGGACTCAATGAGTCCCAAGGAAAAATACTGAGTAAGGAATGCTTTCTGCAGATTCTAAGAGTAGTTTGGCTAATGGAAATTACTTAATTTACAGAAGTCATATCCAACACATGCAGGGTTTACACTCGCAAAGAAGAAACATGAATCCTAAAATCGCATACTATCGCTGCCATTCTACATCAAACGTATTGAAATAAAGGAAGCCCAGATAACAAAAAATTGCTAAAGTTGAACCACTTACTTCCATAGTGTCATGAACATGTGCCGATCAGGCGTTGGCCTAGTGTTTATGAGGCCCAATTTGATCACAGAGTTGAGATAATACAATGCTTTTTATGGTTACCACTAAGATAATCAACAACTGTTGCTGTCATTGGAATTGAAAGTGTAGATCTCCATCCTAAAATTATATAATCCTACACGACATCACAGAGGCGCACCTGAAGAGGAATCATAATCAATCGGAAAGTCCCACTAGAACAAATAAATCCAACATATACCAAGATCTGTTAATGAATGAGCTGATGGGTACATTCCTCGAACCACAAAGGTAAGAGAGTATACAACATGCTATGGCTACCCCAGTGTTCACTGTTAAAAAATTGGGGAGCAAAGGCATATAAATAACTATAGGAAGAGCCTAAAAATGGGTTTATACACACTTACTATATGAAGTATAATGCAGAATCCAAAGCAAGCATGGTTAGGAATTAGAAGTTTGATAAAGATGGATCTCTTGCAGGAGCAGAGATCGTGCCTTATTGACATCATTAAAGCAGAGGCAAATTTGTTCCTCAACAACCTTAAGCTGATGAATAAAACTGTGCACGTTTTTCTGAAGATGCTTCAACATCTCCGAAATAAGTTGCTTGTCGCTGTCCCTCTCCAATCCCAGCCGAATAAGATGCTTATCACTCTCAACATGAGCGAATAAACTTCCAACAAGACTCTCAATAGTACCAAGATCGTTGTTTAGCACAAAAGTTCCCCTTGCAGCAGCATTAAGTTGCTTAGCATGGGCACGTTCTTTCCTAGTAATGTTTCTAGGAACATTCGTGATGGTGCCACAAAAGGGGCAGGTAACAATCGCAGCAAGAGCATGTGTTGTAATAGTCACAGTTGCAATAGTAATGGCAGCAACAGACCCAATAATGCATAGCACAGATGCAGCACTAAGTCTGCGAACCAGGCGAACTCTAGAGCGAGACTTGTGAAGGCGGCGATCCAGCTGTTCTCTAAGTAGCGAAAAACTGCGACGAATATCCTGGAAGTTAGGAGAGTCTGGGCAAGGAAAAGGGTTGTCGGAGTTATCGAACTGGAGAAAGATTTCGTACGCGAATTGGCATTGGGATTGCGTAAGCAAGTGCGGGTCGAGAGGAAGGATATCAAGCAACTTAAGCAGAGGATCATAAAGAGCACGTGCAAGGTAGACGCTTTTCTGGAGGAGAAGGCAGCTATGGGTAGTGTTTTCGCTATGTTCAAAATAGTTGGATACAAGGCGGGTAAGAGTATTCGGCGTGGCGTCGCGCAGCGCCTCCTCCACGCATTCTCTGTTAGGTTGAAGAACCTGAGCTAACCGCCATTGATAAACATTTTCATCGTCAGTGTTGATTATTTGTTGTTCTTCCCCGTCGTCGTGGTCGGGGACATGAATCCTGGACCACATCTCACTATAGGAATTAGATTGGACAGCGAAGGTGTATTCTCGCCGGATATTAGAGTTAGGGGATCGCTGAGTGCTCGACACGGGCGTTCCATCCGTTGACGTGCCTGCACGAATTTAATTTCTCACACACGCATTTATACGAACACATTACGGTCATATAATAAAGGAACAGAAAAGGGAAAGTCACCGTGAGAAAGCGGAGGGCTACGACCGTTGAGATGGTGGAGATCAACGGTGGTGGTGGTAGGCGAGTTTGGTTGCGATGCTGAGGTTGCGGACTGTGACTTGAGAGCGAGGCACTGCAGCATTTGGCCCAGATTACCTGGTGTAGTGGCGGCAGAGATAGCAGCTGCTCAAGAAATCTATATATATATATATATATATATATATATAGATTTATCCAGGCCAGGAGAAGTGCAATTGGCCGTCGACAAGTCTTCAAGATCGTTCCCGTTTACACGTATTTAATCAATTCGGTCCAGAATATTCCAGGGTTGACCCGGAAGAAGAGTCATGTTTCAATATTGGGCTAATGGGCTCCATAATTTTAGGTCCATGGAACATAATGGTACATAAAGAAATAACAATTTTTTTAGAGAATTTAAGTTTTTTTTTCCTGTTGTTTGTGTATTTATTTTCTATCAAAATCAAGTGAAGAATTGAAATAATAGTCTCCACATAGTTTTTTAAATTATTTAAATTGATGAGATTATTTTTGCTGATGACATTCTCTTTTTTTTTTTTTTTAATTTCCACAAAATTGTATCTATTTCATCGGTAATTTCAAAATTTTATATTTGCAATCGTGAATTTATTATTTGAATTTTACAATTTCAACTTATTGTGTAATCTTTAATTAAATTAAATTCTATAAATTTGTTAAAATTTCAAAATTTTATAAAATTAAATAAAAAATTGGCCCAAAAATACCTATAATTTCCACTGGCCTACAACTCCAAGTAACATCACTCTTTATCTTTCTGAAAAGGCATTTTAGGTACTTTCACAGTTTTTACTTCAACTTCATATGGAATTCAATTGAAATTTCTTATGTCTCAAAGATAAAATTCATTCAATAACAATAGATTTCCATCCTCTGATTTGGATAAAGACATGAAAGGGACATTTACATCATGATTTTTTTTTTTTTTTTTTTTGAGAGAATACATATATATAAGTAATCAGTAAAATGAACTGCTGGGATAAATGAAACAACTATTTATTAAAAAAAAGATTAAATATCACACAAATTTCAACTTTTACTTTGATATTAACAATAAATAATGGCTTACAACAAGATCTCACACACTCTATAACAGGGAAAAAAATGAAAAAATAATACAGCTGTTCTTTTATACACTTAGCAAACAGCTGAATTTCTTCTCTAATATTTCAAAAAGGGGGAGAAATGAAACAGAAGAAAGCAAGAGGTATAACATAAATCACACTCAACAATTTGGAGGGGAATGAATTTGTTTTATTTTGATGCTTTAAATAGTTGGCTTCCAAGAGTCACAGTGGGGGTTCCTTCCCCCATGACTGTTGTTAAGCTCATCTCTTTCTCAAGTATCCGATCGAGTTCCATCACCACATAACTCATGGAAGGTCGCCTCTCGCTTGATGGTTCTAGGCATCGGACTATCAATTGTATGAACTCCTCCATACCTTCAGCAGTGAAGCTAGTCCCCAGTCGTTGATCAACAACGCTGGAAAAAATGCTGTAGTCCAGAGTATTTTGAACCTTCATAAGAAAGAGCAAGACTCAACCTTAGTTCCACAAGCAGCTCATAAATTATGTAACACATTGCAATATGCAGATTGGAAACAGCTATAAGCAAATTTATTGAATAGGCATGTTGTGCATTATCAACTGTGCCGAGTTCCGCATTGGACTCAAACAGTACCCATTCAACCAGGTTTTGCTTGGAGTCTGGAGATGGTGATTCTGTTGCCTCTCGACCACATAGCAACTCCAGTAGAAACACGCCAAAACTGAATACATCACTTTTATCAGAAAATCGTCTGAACTCTCTCACCCTGCATATATCAAAAGTATATGGGTGAAGTGATAAACTACATTATCTTAACAGCTATAACAAACATGGAAAATGATGAGAAATACTCTGGCGCAAGAAATATCTCATCTGCTGTAACTTGTGACGATGGGCCTGCAACATCAACCCTTCCCAAGAAATTACGGAGTCCTGCATCAGCAACTTTGGCAATGAAATTTTCATCCACAAGAACATTGGCTGTTTTGAATTCCTTATGTATCAAGCGGGGACTCAGAGAGTGAAGATGAGCCAAACCTGAACAAAATTAGACAAACCAGGGGAATGTTCACTTCAAGATCTTTCACGTGTGAGGGAAAAGCGTTCGATTAATTTCAAGTCTTACCAAACTTGAAATATTTTGCACAACCAATATTAACATTCAGTTTTATTTTCTTTTTCTGGACCTAATTTTTTTTTTTCTAATAAAAGAAAAATAAGATACCAGGAAAGCCAAAATGCTCACTGATTTTGCAGAGGATCACCTTTAGCTGCACCAAGAGCTATTGAAAGTCGGAGCTTGAATTCTAGCTTCCCATCTGAAACTTGACCAGGTCCTGCAAAGAAAACATCACGACTTCAATATGCAGGAAAGTGAATACCAAGGATGCAGAATCTCTTGCTTATATATTGACTGGATGTTTAACTTGGAGGTGAACAATAAGATGTAGTAGATTCACGAATACGCTATACAACAAAGAAATTATAGGTGCAAAAGTGGTGATGGGATAGGAAGTTACCGTACAAGTGACTGGAAACGCTCCCACTAGGTATATACTCATATATGAGAAATTGTAGATTATTCTCCTGGCAGTATCCCAAAAGAGTCACAAGATTCCGATGTTGAATAGGTGAAAGGTAGCGCACCTGATAATAAGGCTCACTCCTATTAGACCAAACCACAAAGCACATAACAAGAGAAAATATCCAGTCATAAAGATACATGAATCAGAAAACAAGAGCAATTTTACTGCTCACACATGCCCACAATGCAACAGAAGATACACCAATATTGATATCAATGACTGGAAACAATTGAAAGCCCACAGGAAAAGGGAAGTACTTTAAATCGTTAAATAGGAAAGAAAGCAAGATGCAAGTGACCTTCTATACAAGTCTACTTATATACAAGGGAAATGAGATTTTCAAATGCTTGCATTTACCATTCATTTCTCAGAAATTTGTTTAACTCAGTAGCATATCTTATATCACTATCCACAGCAACATTAATATTGAAAAAACTGGATTTCTTTCAACAATAAAAGGTGTTGTCTTTCAATGTCAGACAATTTATATGTAGAAAACTCTTCAGTGTTAGTAGTATGAAGTTGATCATTACCTCATCAACAAATTCCTGACTAGGTGCTCCAGATCGCTTTTTGATTGCCACGAGCATTCCATCATTAAGCAAACCCTTGTACACTTCCCCAAATTTTCCTACCCCAATCAAATTTTTATCACCAAAATTTTTTGTAGCAAGAGATAATTCTTCCATCTCAAAAGATCGAGCTTCTTGTAATGACAACTCCACGCCAGCACGTCTTCCCACTGCAAATGTTAAAACAAATTGTAAAGCATTCTTCTTAATTCATTGCTTTTGAATCCCGCTTCAATAAAAAATGATAGTAATAGTACCTTGAATAGATGGATCTGAAGACCCTGTCTCAGAAGTTCTTGAAACACTCTTTCTGTGAGATAGGCAGAACCATATAAGAAATATAACTATCCCCACCAATGCCACGACTCCTGCAGCACCTCCTAATATGGCTGCAAGAGTCTTTGACATTTGGTATGGGAACCACTTCAACTATGTGGTAAAGTACTACTTGAATATGAAATAATATACATGGAACCTGGATCAAAAAGATACCGTAAGTAAAGCTATAATCAATAAGGGAAAATCATTAAAAAAATCAATAAGTAAAGCTATATAAAGCAAGCAACATTCAAAATCCATTTGATTTCCATGTAAAAATAGATGACAGAAAGTAGTGTGGCGATGATGATGCAGGAATTGTTAATTCTTTCAGTAATTTGAGTGTCCAATTCCCTAAAAGAACTTCTAAGTCAAATAGTAGTTTGAATAAGTGAACTACGCCAAAAAGTTCAACCTCAACAGAAGAAAGCCGCAAAGAAACAAACATTAATAACAATTGCATATTGAAAAGAACTCTCCAGCATTCTGATTAGAGACAAATGCCAACTAAGCAAGTGCTAAGTCTAAGTCAAATCCAGCAAAAGCTAGCAGAGTGTGAATTCACTAACAAACGTATATAATTCTACAAAGAAAAGATGAAGCTTCTTAAGACCAAAAAAAATGAAAAACACAGATGATAAGTAGTATCTGAAATCTTCAAACCTGTAGTCCCAGAGAAGAAATGCAGCCAGATCTCCAGAAACCTCAGATTCATTTGCCAATGACAAAATCAGTGGTGAGTCTTACAATAGCAGAATCACTAAAACCAAAACTGACCCACTTTCCCACATTGAAAAAGAAGCCCTCTCTCTCTCTCAATCCCAAATCCCAGCAAAAGTGTAAAGAACTCGAGTCAAATCAAGAAAAGGCAAAATAAACCCAGTTATGATCACCAGCAATTCTTGAAGTTGCAAGTGTCAGAGAGACAAGTGAAGGTCCAAATCAGGAAGAACAAGAAGAACGAGCAGCAGCAGCAGGGCTTAAACAACTGTCTGCAAACTAATGAATGAAAGAATGAATAACATCAAATAATCAATCAATCAATCAATCAATCGATTATCATCTGGTGGTTGTACTTTTGAATAAATAAATACTAAATTAAAGAATCATCGTTGGATACAGACAATGCCGACAAAAAGAGACCTTGCGCCGACAACACTATCAGGCGGGTGGTTCATTCCTGTAACTTAAACTTCCCTTCCAAAAACCACCCCAAAAGACAAAAACCCATTACTCCAAGTTTATCAAATATTCATTATTTATAATCCCAAAAAATTTTTAAAAAAACCCACCAGCTAAACTAATACTGAAAAAAACCTACCCTTTTATTCTTTTTCAACTTCCAAGTCCAAAATAAAAAAAATAAAAATCCCTTACCAAAAAAAAAAAGGTCTGGAATTTGATACAGGAGAAAATATAGATGATGACGATGAACAGGAGAGAGAGAGAGAGGTATTATTATTTATTTATTTTATTTATGTGTGGGCTGTAAAGCAGTATAATTGTTGTCTGATACTGCAAGTTGGAAGAGAGTTTTATTTTCTTTGTCCTCCACAGAGCATCTCTTGGCTGTAACAGCTTTCACACTTTGCCCTCCCCCACCGTGCCCTACTACTATGCAACCATCATACATGTATATATCCTGAGATTATACTATATATGAGATATGATTAATTAAGGCAATTAATTAATATTTAATTCAATTATTAATAAGAAGAAGGAAAATAAGAAGAAGAAACCCAATAAAAAAAAAGAGTGAGCAGTGAAGGATTCACAGCTGTGGGGTTGGTATCCGCACCAGCCAGCTATGTTGACATTTATCCTACTACAACTGCTACTAATCATAACTGGTACAGTAATGGCATTACCATTCCTATATTATATGCTATTATTATTTTGATGAAAATATATATGAAAAAAAAAAAGTATGTTTAAAGGAATACATGTATGCACATAACGGCTAACTCTAAGGCTTTTGAACAAGTTGGGAGCCATCTTTATGCTGTTTCCTTTTATGTTTTAGCTTTATATTTGAGATTTGAGATGAAGAAGTTGGATTCTTTGTTTGTTTTGTTGGTGATCCTATCATGTTATGTTATTGCTACAATAATAATTCTTCAACAAAGTGCCCAACGTTTGTGGCGCTTAATGGGTTCCGCTCTTTCACCTTGAATTATTGCTTGCATGGCCCTCCAACCTTCATGTTCCAGCCAATTCCACCGAACATAAACTACTATTTGAAATTGTCTTACATTATTATTAGATTAAAATTTTTATGATGAAATTAAGTTTGATTTTGTATGACAATGTGGGCAATGGATGGGGAAGTGGTTAGTCATTTCGTAATATAAAGTAATGTTTTAAAATTGAATTATTATACATATTTCTATATTTTTACTATTTTTTGTGATTTTTTAAATTATTCTAATAATATTTTTTAAATTTTATTTATTATTAAATTAATTGAATCTGACTGATCAAATCAATCAAATTAATCAAACTAAAAAAATTAATCAATTGACTGATTTTATTTTAAAAACATTGACGTGAAGAAAGAATTAGGCAATCTATAATTTGAATGTTGTAAAAATGGTTAAAGAAATAATAAAATATTAGCCCTTACTATACTTGCAAAACTTTATGTGGTATTTACAAAATAAATTAATTTTAAAATCTAAAATATTAATAATATAGAAATTCAATCATTATATTACTATTGAATGCACATTAGTTAGCACCAAAAGCATAATATTATTTTTATTTTCTTTAATAATTTTATATTTTTATTAATAATGGAAATTCCTGCTATACTTGCTATTACAACGAAAAGATTATTGGAATTCACCTAAAATACTAAATCAAATCTGAGAAATAATAAACTAATCTTAAAGCTCTTATCTAAAAAAATACCACAAAACTTTCAGTAATGATAGACAAAAAAAAAAAACTTAGAATGATAAAATTTTCAATAACAAAAAGTAAGATAAAATAATAATAAAATAGATAAATCACTCACTTTATTAAAAATAATAAAAAAAAATGACCTGTTATTGATAAAAATTTTCAATGACAACTTAAAAAAATATTCAAAAATGAAAGAGAAAAAGGAGGCTGTTGGAGTTTCTGTAAATTAGTTCAATATTTTTATTATAATAATGAATAAAAATCAAACGTAAGATCCTTCTGAAAAAAAAAAAAAAAAGAGAGAGATAGAGAGAGAGAGAGAGAGACTTTTTTCCTCTGGAAACTTTTCATAATTTTCTCATTTCTAATCACTTTTATTCTTTTTGCTTTAAGGACCACTGCTTAGAATATGACTGTGATCTCTTTTTTTCGTAATTTACTATTTTCTATTATCTAAGATTCAATAATATTTCTTTCTACTGCTATTTTAAGTATAACTAATTTTTCTTCTTAAATTTATCTTCATTTGATGAAATCAAAATTTTATTATTTTGTAAATTTTTATATATCTATTTTTAGGTAGATTTATTTCAATTTTTTAATTTAATTGCCTAAATTATGATTGAGGGAATGTGAAGTAGAAATCTTACCTAGAATATGAAGTATAAACCTTACCTTCAATGATAAATCTACATTTGTTGGTAACTAAATCAATCATGTAGAAAGACCAATAATAATAGCTACCATTTATTATCTAATAATATCTAAACCTTCAAGCTTATATTATTGCTTTTATTGTTGATTTTATGAATTATTTAGAAATTTATTTTAAAAAATTTCAATAATATAAAATCTAAATGTATAATATTTTACTAATTAATAAAAGTTTTTTTTAAAAAGAAAGTGAATATACTAATTAAACTATGATTAATCTACTAATTTTCTTATTTTCACATTTAAAAATATTGTGATTTTTTTCATAATGTTTTATTTGTTTTAGTAACAATGTACTACTTTTTTTGGAATTTAAGTTTTACATCATATGTCATTAGTTTTTAAGTGTTGGGTGAGCAAAAATCTGATCAAATTTAAGAATTTGATCAATTCGATTGATTCAGTTTAATTTTAGAATAAATCAATTTAGTTTGATTTTAACTTTTTTAAAAAAATTTGACTTTCAATTTCAATTCAATTTTTCTACACAAAAACTAAATAAATCAAATTAATTTGACTCAAAACAATCTATAATATATATAATTTAATCAAATCAAACTGAATTGAATTGATTTATTTAATTTTTTAAAATTTTCAGTTCAATTTGGTTTTTAAAATATAAAATTCAATTTATTTAATTTTAATAAAAAACATAACCAAATAAATCGAACCAATCAAATGCTCACCCTTATTTAAGAGATAAAATCTCTAACATCATTACTGTTAATTGAAATATAAAAAAATAAATTTATGAAAAATTAAAATTTCATGCTTTGTTAATAAAATATTTCTTGGGTTAGTTAATTTAAAATTTGATTAAATTTACAATTAAGGTTTATTTTTCTAACATGACTTGTAACTTTAGTTATAACATCATCATAATTATTTTAAATTATAAATATGTTAAATATTAATTTTATCATATATATATATGTGTGTTGTATATATTATTCTCTAATACGCCTATAAATTATACGTAACAATAATTGATTGTAATGTAAAATAAGATATTTATTATTTTTACTCTTTTTCATTATTTTTTTGTTTTTTGTCTTTTACTTTTTATTATTTTTGTTTCTTTTTTATATTTTTATTTTATATAATTTTTAAATTAAATTTTATTTTTATTTTATTTTAATTCAATAATATGATATTATTTTAATTGATTACACTATAAAACTTGTTATTTGAACTGATGATTATATTATAAAACTTGTTATTTGAACTGATGTCTTAGGGTGTTTAATAATCATATTAAACACTTAAACTTAAAATATTTATCATTTATTTTTAAGATTATGTGATAACAAATTTTTTAAGTTATTAAAATTTTAAGTGTGTTTGATAATATTTTTTTATTAAATACTTAATTTCAAAAAAATCACTTAATCTGATTAGTACAAAATTTTTACTTAAAAAATTAAAAATTTTAATATTTTGATAATATTCATTCATTATCACAATTTTTTTATTAATAAGATATAATTAACAAGTTTTAAAATATTTAAAATGAAATTATATGATAATTTCTTATAAATATATAGTTATTTTATCTTAAATTTATTTTTTATATTTGATTTTTTAATTTAATATCTATTCAATTATCATTCAGCACTTAAAATTTTTACTACTAAAATTATTCAACTCTAAAATTATTTAATACTTAATATTTAATTTTACCAAATAGTACTTAATCTAAAAAATAAACATTAGAATTCAAATGTCACTAATATAATCTCTTTTTACAATACTTAATAAAAAAAAAACCTTCATTTTGATTGATTGATTATACACATCACGTTTCACATGGCAAAGTAATTGTAGATAAGTCTAGATTCATAATATATTATTAAAAGTCTCAAAAGAGTTATTAGTAAAACCTTGACTTTAAAAACCCCTTTTTTTAAAAAAAAAATATTCATTCATTTCTAATATGAGATAAATGTTTAAAACTCCAAATTTATTAATTTTTTTAAAATTAATTAATTGTTAACAAACAAATAAATTATTATATAATATAAAATTTTAAATTTGATATAATGATCTAATTTTTACTAAAAATTTTTAACAATTCGATTTCTATTGAAACTTGAATTTAGAAAACCATAGCTCTGAATGCTATTCAAATAATAAAAAAAATTATTATATTTTAGGTAAATTGATTTAAAATCCCAATTTAAAAAAATAAAAGAAATGGAATGAGTAGTTTTAGTAAAGATTCAATCCAATCCAAAGGCCTAGATGCGAAATCACATGAGGGAACATGGACTAATAATGCATGGGAACAACTAACCATGCTTATTATAAATGTCAATGTTTAGAATTATTGAGACTGAATGATTTGAAACCCATTTAATCACTAAACTTCAAATGGTACTTCTTTTCATGTCTCACTCAATTGTCGCACCATTTGCTTTGTGTCATTGTAATCCTATTCATGGGCTCATTGGCTTGTGGCAAAATTTGGAGATTCACACTTGTTCATATTATAATTCGAATTGAAGAATAACTTGATCAACTTTTGATTTCCTCCCAATTATTTGCATTGTCATGCCATCAATAATTTTATCCTTAACTTGATTGATTGATTTATGAAATCGGACCTTTCATTACTAAAGATAAAGGACATCATTCTGCAGAAGTCCCCTTATAAAGGAAGGAGCTTCTTGCAAAATAACAAGACCAGCGTGGAAATGAGGAATGCAATGTCAATGGAATAACAACATATTAATATTTGAGATAATGATACGGTGACGTTTTTTATAAAAGTTTTTATATCTCGCATATTTAAAAAAGATATTTTACTTTTTTATGCTAAGCATTGGGCTAATTTTAATTTTAATTTTATAAAAATATTTTAATTTAAAATATTTTTATCAAAGTAAGCTATATATTCTTACATAATTAATAAATTATCCTTTAAAAATAAAATTTCTTCCATATTTCTTATTCATATAGATACTTTGCAAGATCTCGATAAAAAAAACTAAAAATACACCTCTAAATTAATTTTTTTAATAATTTTATTTAACAAACTTTCAGTATCTAAATACGTCACTGATACAGATCGAGGAGGTGAACACGAAGGAGGAGGTAGCATGATACAACAGTAAGTGCATGGCTCACATATACAAGGCCAAAGTGAAGAAGAGCGAGATCCATTGCAGTTTCATTTAGGGAAAAGTCGCTAGGCGTCACGATAACAGCGGCGTTGTTTGGATCAAGTTCAAGTCTAATCTTACTCCTAGATCTATTGGAGCGCGGGTCACAGTCTTCGTCTATCCCATTAACATATGAATGAGATGTTGGGGTGTCTAATCAATCAGTTTAATTTTTCTACTAAAATCAATTAAATAGAAATTTTCATTTTTCAAACAGAATTGAATTAAATTTTTTGAAAAATATGAATAAATTAAATCAATTAAACTGAATTTTACATACATATAAATTGAACTGAATTTATAAACGAACTGAATTTATAAAATTTTTTATCTGATTTGATTTAATTTTACTAAATTATATATATTTTAAATATAATTTAATTCAAATTGATTTGATTTAATAATAATTTTGATTTTTCAGTTTTTGATATAAAAAATCGAACTAAAACCAAAAATTAAACTTTTTTAAAATTAAAATACAAATTGAACCAAATCGATTTTTATTGAAGAATCAAACCAGTCAGTTATCTCGATCAAATTAAATTAATTCAGTCAATTATCTTGATCCAGTACAGTTTTTGCTCACCTTTAGTGGTGTGGTTCTTGGTCTGTACTCCGACAATGGAAGTGAAGTGCAGGACTTGAATTTGAATCTTACCCTTACCCTTTGGTAAGAGTTTAACTTACAGGTTTTGTATTCAGGACAAGAGAAATATTTATAGCTTTGACATTATTATTATTATTATACCTTTTTCAATATTTGTAATAATTTAAGTTCTTTAAATTTATATTGAGAATTATTGTGATTTTAATTTAATACACTAATTTGCACTTTTAGTAATTGAGAACTATATTAATATTTTAGTTAAAATATTTTAATTCTTCAAGTAATTTTAATTTCTTTTTTGAACTTGTAAAATATTAGATTAATATAACAATGATAAAATTGTCACTTAATAATTTTAAGTATTTTAATAATTATAATTATCAAATAAATTAGAAAGATTTAACTCTTAATTTTCAGTTTATACTAAATAAGTATAATTTTCAACATTTAAATTATTCAGCACTTAATTTAATTCTTAAATTTTTGACATTTAATTTTTAATTTTATTAAACACTCTTTAAATCTTTTTTTAGTTGATTTGAGATTTACGAAACAGAGTATGTGACCTCAGCTACCTTGGATTGTATGAGATTTGTTTGTATTAAGCTTACAGGTAATCTAGCTCTCGTCGATGTGTTTTATTGATAGGAAATGATGAATTAAATATTTATTTATTTAACCTATTACTTAAATGTGTTTTATTATTGATTGTTGATCGTTGTGGTTGTAGGTTACTATTGTTGATCGCTAATTATTGTTGCTGGTTACTATTATTGATTGCTATTTATAGATATAATTACCAATATAAATATACATTTTAAATAAATAAATAAATATATTTTATCTTTAAAATAAATAATGTATAATAATTTATTAAATATTTTAAATTATAAGTTAAACTTTTAATAATACTATATTAAACACTAAAGAAAAATATGATAGTGATTTCAGTAGAAAAAGTTAAATAATACATTAGACATAAGTCATATAATAAATTTTAAATAATTTATTAAAAAATAATATTAAATAAATAATATCTTAGAGTTACAATAAAAAATCAAAGGCATATTTATCTATTTATTTATAAAATATAAAATATTGATAAGAAGTAAAAATTTAAAAAAAAAAATTTTCTAACATGAGCTGTTAGATAACCTATTAATTATCAAATATATTACTACACTTTTTACAAATTAAATCATCCCAATCATCTTACTCTTACTTTAATGTTTTCTTTTTTTTTGAAACGCAAGATTGTTTTTAGCTAACATCTTCACCATAACAATGATTCTAATAATAACTTTATCCTAACATTTGTTCTACTAGTTAATTCGATCTTCGATACTCTTATCAATTATCTCATTTTTCGGTAATCTCTTTTCTAAGTCGATCCATGTAGTCTTATTGATAATATACTCATTATATATTTTATGAGATTTAGAGTTTTTTTTATTAAGATTGTTAACTAATTAAGTTGTATTATATTTTGAGCGAAATAATTTATGACAAAAATAAAATATTTTTTATATCTATTGAATATATTAATTATCTACTATTCTGCTTTATCTCATTCAACAGTCTTCAAATAATATTCTTTAGAAAATGTCTATTATTTTCATCATCTCAAAATTCGAAATGAACTTTTTCTACTAAGATATA
>CATIWR010010150.1:0-35507 GCA_949677035.1 Omphalea diandra
ATCATGCTATGAGTTATGCGTGGTGTGCTTAAGATTGGTGTGATTGTCTTAAACTATGCTGGTTTCCAATTGTGTTTATGGAAACAAATGCTAAGGCATTGTGATAAATATGCTTAAAACTGGTGTGATTATCTTAAGCAGAGATGGTTTCCAATTGTGTTTCTGGAAACAAAGGCTAAGACATTGTGATTGTATTTCCAAATGGAAATAACAGCCTTATGGTGAAGCCTTGTCACAGGCTAAGGCATTGTGATTGTATTTCCAAATGGAAATAACAGCCTTATGATGAAAGCTTGTGAATTTCTCTTGCTCATTTGAGCATGTGTGAAAGAGAAATATTTGGAGGACTGACAAGAAAATAGTGTATTATCACATGGGGTGCTATTTTCTTGCTACACTGTCATATCAGAATCCAGGTTGGTTAAGTTGTCAATATTTGTGACTATGGATTGGTATTGTGTCAATAAGGGGCATAACTACTGTCATGATCCGATGTTGATAATTTAATGTGGACAAGATTGTGTTTGAGATGTCACTTTATCAATAAACTATATGTTTTCTAAAAATTGTGTGGCCACACTTGAGTTTAAAGTATTCGGTCAGAGAGTCGTTTTCGAAAATGTTTTCTTTCTTAAAATATGAAAATATCATAATTAATATTGCCCAAGTGAGAGAATGTTGGAAATATTTTTTTTATGTGGGTTAATATTAATTATGGATTTGTTTTAATTATTTATTAAAACAGACTGAATGATATAGTTTATTGATTGTAGGTAAGCCCAATTAAAATGTGATCAATGTCGTTATGGGCTTGTGTTGTGGGCCGATATGGAAGACGGTCAGTGTAGGTCTATTTTAACATGGACCCGTGATGGGTGGGCCTGTTAAAATTATTATAAATAGGCTAGGTCCCCTCATCTGCCTTCAAACAGAAAACCCTAGTTGTTATACCCATTGTAGCCGTCTTCGAGAAGGTCAAGGAGAGGAAGATCTAGCTTTCCGTTTTCAACAGTTCTGACGAATTTTTCAAGTGTTTTATTTCAGCGTTCGGGATTATGGCTCAAAGTAATTTGGGATTTAACGCGGAGACAGGTACGCAATTTGTTTTCGTTCAGTTATTGATTAGGTGTTCTATAATTATGTACAAGATCCTGAAATTTAAAATATTTTACACACAAAACTTTTGAAGGAAGTGATGTTTAATTACCGTGTGCGAAACTAAATATGCATTCGATTTGCGCAAATTAATTATGCCATGCATGGTTGGTACATTAAAAGCATATATCACGTGTTGTATGCAATTATGTTAGAGTGTGGTAAATTTCAAATAGATTTAAATATATTGTTTGTGCATCTTTTGAGTATTGGAAAGGAGATTACATTTGTGAGATTCTTGTGAGATTCGAACCTGACGTCCACTCTTATATAGTTTCACCTTATCACTAGACTAATGCACTAATTAATATTGTTTGTGCATCTTCACATGCCCATTAATATGTTCTCTCCCTGTGAATTTAGAATGATTTTTTCTCCAGTTTTTCTTTGTTCAGAGCACTACACAATTTAGGAAGGTTAATAGTAGCAAATTATAACTTTCAAGAGAACCATACGTACAATGTAGAGTACTAGTGTTTGCTCCACTTCAGCCACTTGAGAATAATTCAATTAAAATATTTGTTTAAGATCATGTGGATAGAAATGTTTTTCTTGTATACATATGCATATGCTTAGCATAACCCCACCGAAACATGTTAAATAAACTCGGACCATAACCTTGAACACAATAGAAAAATGTCTCATCATTATCAAAATTTCCACAGATGGGATAAGCATGAGATAAAAAAGCATGGGAACATGCCCATAGTGGAATACCAACACCAGCATTTACTTTATATGTTCCGGGTAAGTAAAATCTTCTACCCATGTTTGTTAATGACCTAGAAATATCGAAAGAGATAACCAAAAACTTTTGCTAGCCACCTGAACGAAACTAGTGGATGTGGGGACTTTGAAAACCCTATTTGTTTTTTATATTATATAGTTGCAACATGGATAACTCGCTTTCAGTACAAAACTTCACGCAAGTGATAAATGAGATTGAAAAGGAAAGATATAGATAAATGGGCTTAAAATGGTGCTTGGGATAGAGATCAAAGTGCACCAGACAGCATGTGCTTCATAGCCCCATACTATTTTTGTCGATTTTTAGAGGTGAATATGGGTTAGTCTTGTAATCCAGGCAAGTGGGAGGGCTAGCTATATTTCCTGTTTGATTAATTAGAAAGGAAATCTTTAGCTTAATTAATCGATTACATGTGGTTCCAGTCGTATTCTAATGGAGGAAAAGAAGGAAAACTTGTCCTCACAGGGTCAGAGAGATGGCTATTTTACAAGTAAGAACAAGGAGTTAGGTTACAAACTTAGATTACAGTTTTGTGGTTCTATTCATGTTGATTGCCAGAGAAACCTAGCTATCAAAATCCCTTCTTCCCTTGGTGTGATTTGCAATAGAAAGGATTTGGAACAAGATCTGTATAATTAAATTAAAATAATGATTAAGATTTTGGTAGAAGTTAATTTCATAAAGTGCAGAACATAATTCAGATAAATACTATAGTGATATATATATAGTGACATACACATTATTATATTATAAAATTATAATAAAATAATTTAAAAATATTTAAGAAATGATTTTATTGGTGTATTATTTTTTACCATTTTAAATAATATTTATCATGATAAATTTATTTAAAATAATAATAATAATTATCACAAATAATTAATAAATTATAGATATAATTTAAAAGTTTAACGTAATGACAATATATATATATATATTCACTTTTACAAGTAATATTGTAATTACTAATAAGTAGGGTGTGTATTTGGTTTAAATTAGACCAAATTGAATCAATAAATTGAAAAACTGAAATTTAAAAATGTAAATGAAACCAAATAGAATAAATTCACAAATCAAATCTTTGAATTGATGTAGTTTGATTTAATTATATTTTGGTTTAGTTTAAATTGATTTTTAAAAAATAATTTATAAAATATTTTTTAATATAAATAATATATTTCTTATAGAATTTTTTATATAAATAATAAATTTTAAATAGGATCCAATAATCTTGATTTGATTTAATATAGATTCAAGCTATTTTGATTTAATTTTTAATAAATTTGATTTGGTGTGGTTCAATCAAATTTTTTTTGTTTAAAAATAGAATCAAATCGAATTAGTTAATATTTCTTAAAAAGTAAATCGAATACAAATTATATTCAAATCAAACTAAATTGACCCAATAAATTTGATTCAATTAGTTTGTCAAATTTCACAAATAGTGTCTAGCCCTACTAATAAGGTGAGTTATTGTTTAAGAATATATATTTTAAACATGCTTATGGTTAAATATGAATAAAACTATTTAAGAGAAATAAGTTAGAAAAAGAAATTTTTTTCATTGTATAATCTAAATGAACCCATTATTAAACCTTATAAAAAGAATTGTTACTATGCGTCGTGTTACAGTTTGTACAACAAATGTTAAAGAGGCTTTAAGAGCAAATAAGAAGGATCTTTTCAGCCCAATTCAAATACCAATTGTCCCACACAGCAGAGTTGAAGAATTAAGCATAGGTACTGTACGAAAATACATTGCCTTCTTAAAAAAACATCATTAATAGGATCCTCACAACAGCCTCTCTCCTTCGTCTTCTTCACCTTCTCTATCCACTCTCGGTTATATGTAATGGGACCCTCCCCTGTGTCTACAAACCATGGCACCAGATGCCCACGTGGAATTACTGTTGGCCCGATCTTTTGACTGAGAAGTCTTTGTAGATGATGGTCCACTCCTACAGGGCCCCACTAGCTACAAGATTAGCTTTGAACTTTTCAGTTTGGAGGAGGAAAAAGGCATGAAAATTGAGGAAATCAAACGTGGCGGAAAGAAATTTAGTCTTTGACGACAATCGTGGAGTCCAGTTGTTTACATTCTTCTCGTGTGTCCATGTTCATTTCAAAGCCATGCCATCACACACACACATCTTATTTTTGGTTAATTTAATATGCCTTAACATGCCAAAATTATATTAATTAATGATTATTAAACTAAGTTATAATTTCTCAATTGAAATCGTTGTCTCAAAGTTTGAAAGAAAGATATTGACGTTTTTATATTGATCTGGTGCATGTTCCTCATTTTAAACTCTATTTTTCAGTAGCCTTATGCCCTTACCATTTTCGCAAATATCACACTTAGTGCAATTGATTAATTTCAATATTTCAAAAATTCTATAAAAGCAACATGACCTGCGATTTCTAAAAAATAATTGCGTTGGACAATATTGAAGTTTCGTGCATAATGTTGTGTAAATTTATTGTCAACAAATACAACAAAAATTAAAACAATACATAATTTGGCAATAATTATATTTCACAAACACATATATTATACATATATCATTTCTCTATTTTGGATAGTTATTTATGAATCTTATCAAAATTCACAAATTTAAAATCATGAATTTTGTAAATTTTAAATCTATAATTTTGTAAAATCTCACATATTTAATATGTATGATAAATTTATAGTTTTAAAGTATATTTTATAATAAAAAATTTAGTTGCTAAATCCAACATTCATTTAAATGATAGATTTCACAAACTCTCATTTTCCACCAATGATTTTATAATTTTTTATTTTGAAAAGATTATGGTGAATGATGAATTTTAAATAGCTCATGAATTTTTATTCTCTTTTTCTTCACCAAATAATAAATTTTCATATATAACAAATTCACGAACTAGTTAGAATTAGTAATTTTGAAGACTAAACTAGGCAATTTAATTAGTAATTAATTTAAATAGTATAAATACTTTTCCACATATTTTATATTTTTTATTATTTGAAATATTTTTAATAATATTTTTTTTATTCTTTTCATATAAACTATTTGGATTGAATTAGATGAACTGATGTAATCGATTAAATCAAAAAATGACAAACTAATCAGTTCAATCTCCATAAAAATTTTTATTATTACTGTAAATAAAAGAAAATCAAATTTGAGATATTCACTTTTCAACATTCAAAAAAAAAGAGCATTTCATTTGCAATCTTCAAAGACTTGTTGAAATTTATTTTTTTTATCATTTAATTAGAAAACAAAATCTTAATTTCAAATTTCTCACTCAATTCCCCCTTCTCTCTTTATATTAGTCCCTCAATTTTGAACTTTCTTGGACTATGGTACCTCTAGATTTCTAATCTATTAATTTTTCTAATAAAATTTGTCTTTCTTTTCTTTTCTTTTCTTTTTTCCATTTTCGAAAGTTACATTTTTTAAAGTAAATGAGCTTTTTAATCTATTTCTAGATATAAAGATTAAATTTACTTTGATTTTCTTTTTTATACAAACTTATGTTTTATTTTTATTGTCTCAGTAAAATTTTGACTTATGGATATTATTACTTTTTTTTTTTGTATTTTTTTATTTTATTAGAATATATGAGTCTCCTTTATGAAAATACTATTCTCATATATAAGAGTGTGGATGAATTTCTTCTTAAAATCATTTAATTCTTCCCTTTTTAGAAATTTAAATGTACTTGGTGTGATTCATTTAAAAAATTTAGGTCAATATATGATTATAAAAGTAATATCTAATGAAGCGGAGCCAATGTTAAGTTACAAATTATAAAATTTTATCAATATTATTGGAAATTTTTTTTAGAAAAAGTTATCATAAAATCTTTTTGAATTTTGTATTGCTATTGAAGACATTTAGAATTGAAATTTTTTTATGTAAATGAAAAAAAAATATATTTAAATAAATCTTAATTTCAAAAGCATTTGTACAATTAGTCAAATTAGTATACAGGCGCAAACGCGTAACAGCATGGAAATGTGTAAATAAATAAGAATATCCGATGTGGATATTGTAGAAGTGTATAAATACAATGTAAGGTCATACGAGGGAATGTTACAGAGGACAGTTTCAATGGTTGCGGCTGTCAGTGCTTCAGTCCAGGAAGCCTAATCGAAGCTAAAATTATTATATAGTATTTAATTACACGTGGCACGCTCTCAACACCTAATGACATTCGGACCACCTTTCATAGCTTCTTTTATTGGCACGCGCCCACAAAGATTCCCCGCCGCCATACCCCCTCTCTCTAAATTATTTTTTTACCACGTGTTGGGCGTCACTTTTATTCCTCTTCGCACGTGCCAACCCTCCCTTCTTATTTCTGAAACACAATGGGCAAAATGGTCATATAGGGACTAGAAGACAACAATATAATAATATGTCATGATAAGGTTTAAATTTTTTTTGTTTTTTGGGGAAAATGTAGTAGTGATAAATTATTAAAATTGAGAGGAATAATTATTCGAATTCCATCCCAAGATTCATATATGATCTTTAGAAAATTTTATAAATCAGAATCTTAATATCTATACATAGAGAAAAAAAATGGGTAATGGGTACTATTTTTGTTATTTAAAATAATGACTAAATGGATTATATGGAATCATATTAGATTATGTCCGATTGAATGGGTTCCAAGTAAGGTGTCCGTACACTGGTAAATAAAATATTTTTTTAATTAAAAAAAAAAAGAAAGAAAGCGCATGAAAATTGGAATTGGAAATGGAAATATATGGTACTCAGAAGAACAAGACGTTTTTCTCATTATTAGTACCATAATACAGATTTTAATAATTTATTTAGTTAAAAAGTAGAGCCCTAGTGGCCAGTTTAGAGCCCAAAAGTTCAATGAATCCTATAATGCCACGTCTCACACACAATATAATGACACTTCTTTGCAATCTAGAAACTGGGGACTCTTTAATCTTTGGTTCAGGCCCCATAGCCAATATTTCAAAAGTTGCATGAATAATCTAATAATATTATGCTATAAAATATGCTTTAAGATATATAAACAAACTCTGGACATTTATTAAGCAAAGAGGGTGGAACTAATTATGCACATCTTTAATTCATTAATTAATAATATATAACACAATCTCAAACCATGCTTCTATAATGCAACCATCTATATATGGTAAAATAAAACATAAAAAAAGCTACACTGTTAATATTCAAAGAATGAGATTAAGAAAATGCTCAAATTACAATTCCTCCCCCCACAACCCTTACTTCTTAGACCAATTTTTGTTTAAAAAAAAAGGAAAAAACAAAGAAAAAAGAAGAAGAAGAAACAAAAGAAATACAAATTAATTAAGTAATTAATCCACAATTTCTATAACCACTATGAATCATTTTTTATAGATGATTCTTCTTCTGCTTCTGCTTCTTCTCCTCATATTGTATTGCTCTACATTTTAAACTCACTTTTATTGTTGTTTCCCTTTTTCACATGTTGTTGAACCAAATATCCTCAACATTCCACAAAATGTCGGATGTGTCCCCACCGTCCAACCATAGTTGGCTGTTGTTCTGCTCCATCGCTTGGAAATCCACAACTTGGTTAAAATAACCGCATGGACTAATCATCGACTCTGAATTAACGTAACCAACTGGTCCAGATTGGAAATAATCCGGATTACAAGCGTTGTGATTTACTGACAAGCTGTAATAATCATTGTTATTAGGCGAAACCTGTGCCCCAAACGACTCGGATGATGCAGCCGTGCTAGATGTCTCAGGAGTATTGTAACTAGGATTTGTCGCACCAAACTGACCATTGCCAACTACACTGCCGGGGCCCATGACCCATTGCCCGTTACTACCCATCTCAGTGCTGTTTATTAGGATGTGATGGGCAGTGGGGTCTGTGGTCGTGGCGGCTGCGTTCGTAGTAGTAGCAGCAGTAGCACTGCTAGTGGCAGTGGTATTGGAAGCAGAAGCAGCTTGAATTCTTTCGATTAATCTAGGCATCCATAGGTAACGCATGGTGTCCTTGAATTGCTTGCTATTCACATCACATTTCAGCTGCTTAGCGTGCTTTTGGACACGGGTTCTCCAGTAGTTCTTGATTTCGTTGTCGGTTCTACCAGGCAAGTGTTGTGCTATCTTGGACCATCTATAACACCATTACACATTATTATTAGATGTTAATCAGGATAAGCTAAGAAACCCAACGAGTCTTTGTTTGTTATTGATTTATTACCGATTGCCCCATCGAGAATGAAGCTCAAGGATCTTGAGTTGTTCTTCAAGAGTGATGTTTCCACGTCGAACGTCAGGTCTTAAATAGTTGAGCCATCTTAATCTGCAGCTTTTTCCAGTTCTTTTGAGGCCTGCAACAATCAAGTTTTTACTTAGTAAAGTTATTTTTCAGACATATAATAATTAATAATTAAATTATGAAAAAAAAAAAGAAAGAAAAGGAGAGCATTTTATAGCTAGCTTATGCTTTCGTTTTTAATTTCCAGTTGATGCGCCTTTTCCCATAATTTGATATGTAGTTGTACGGCTAAAGAATAATATGATCATGCCTCTGATATGGATAACTCGCATCATCAATCACACAATAAATCATGTGTGATCTTGTTCCCATGGTATATATTTCATCAATTGAGGAAAAACCCAGGATTTGCTGCCATCTCAAGAACAAAAAAGGAAAGAAAAATGAAAGACTTAATTTGCACTTTTGTTTAAGGAAAACCCATTAGAGGAAAGAATGAAAGAAACATGACCGTAACATGTTGAGAGACATGAAGAAAGAAACATGACCAGAACAAGTTGAAGCACATGGTGGGCAAGTTGCTATTTGGGCTACCTATTGTATGCGTAATATCCTTTAATCGTTCAAATGACGAAGAAAAAAAAAGAAGTGATATGATATGATTACCTGCACAACGAGCAAGAGAATTCCATCGACCCTCACCATGACTCGCAATGTAATTGATGAGCTTGAAGTCTTCTTCAAAAGTCCATGGACCTCTTCTTAAGTCACCCATCATCTCCTCTTGATCACTTTGTGTGGTGGTGGTGGAGGAGGAGGAGCTGCTCATCTTGTGGGTGCTGCCTTTAACATCCATCATTTTTTATTTTGTTTCTTTTCGCCTCCTTAAATGGAGAGACTGATTGATTGAAAGAAAGCGAAAAAAAGGTTTGATATGAGAGATTTTTAGGGGAGAGATGGATTAACACAGAAAAGATAATGAAGGTTGGGTTTTTATAGATGCTTAGATAGGTTTGAAAATGGAGAAAAGAAAAAAATTAATAATAAAGGGTAGCACGTGAGAGGGAGTAGCATTAGCCGCAATAGGAACTCGGCCTCTTAATTACTTATTAATTAAGCACTCGAGCTTGCTAGTAATTATGGTTAGTAAGAGCCCATTAAGGCTTTTGAAGTTTGACGCTTTGACTTTCCTATCTGTGTACCCAAGTGCGCGTTAGTGAGTTTTATTTTATCGAATTTCAATTGAAATGGTTTTCTCCTTCTTCAAGCAACTTGTCCTCCTTTTATATATATATATATTCAAATATATTTCTTTTACATTTTTATTAAATCATAACAGTAACTATAGAACATTGTTTTCTTTTTTCAGTTAATTTCGATCTAATCGATTTTTAAACTCGAAATGTAAGATGATATACTCTTATTTGTAATAATTTTTGAAAATTCTTTATAGGATTCCTCAACCCTCCTTCTTCAAAGAAATTGATTTATTTGCCCAATCAATTAAGAACAAAAAGTGGTAGGTGTGATTAAATTTTCACCTTCTCTTTATCACAATGCAAAAACAGGCAAATGCTTCAATTGAGACTTTGAAGGGTCAATTTTAGAAGGGAATATTAAGTTCTGTCTCCAATTAGTCAGCCAAAGAATTAAGGCTCAATAGGAAAGCATTCCAGAATGCCATATTTTTTTTATACCAAAGTTGAAAAAACAATCAAGAAACGTTGTGAATATCACCATTACACAACATTTTAACTTTGCATTCTGTTATTCCTTTTTTGGCCAAATGCTGCGTCCATTTTTCACTTTATCATGCAACGAGCTAAATACATAATTCAAAAATTCTAATACTATAAGAGAGACATTCTATTGCTTCACAATTAGCTCAATAATTCTTTTTCCAATTCCTCATTTAATTATCCATTTACTTAGATTTATCATGAAACATAGAGATTCATGAACCAAATTGAATTATATCAAAATTAAAAGACTCCAAATTAAATATTAAAATTTTAAACTAAACGGAATCAATTGCGTAGAGCATGCTCACCCTACCATCACTAGCTAGCCATAGTCCATACCGCATCATCTAACTTGCTTTGTATTGTTATCTTATATGTGAACATGTATTCTATTAAGGAAGATATTTACATCATTAATTACTAATAAAAGTTAATCAAATGAATCAAAGAAAAAGATTTACCATATCCTATTTTCAACACAAAAAAACAAAATCATATTACAAGAATTTGTCAATATAGGAACAAATTCTAATAATGAAATATTTTATAACGCTGGGAGCAAAAGAATAACAATAGAATATTGATTAATATTTTGAAATCTAGGGATAGATTAACAGTCGAAAGATTAACGACAAACAACTTTCATCACTAAATTTTTAGATTTAACGACACTCTTTATCAAAAGAGGACCAAAATTAATAAGAGAATGACAATACTAAGTGATGAAAACGTATGTTATTAACCTCAAATATAGCAATAGATAGCTTTCTTAAGCTTAGATAGATATTTCTACCGCCAAGCTACTATGTCTTTTAGCATTATTCTAAGAGATATATGGAGCTTAATGATGGATTTGTCACGAAATAGCTTTAGAATTTTTCATTGTTAACTCTCTAAGTCCTTTAGAATTATTTTGTCACTAAATTCCTAAATCTTTTATAAGTATTCGAAGATACATAAGGGTTAGTGACAACTTTTTCATCTCTAAACCTCTAATATTTCAATCAAATGAGCTTTTTTGCTTCAAAATTAATTTTTTAAAAAGTTTTTAGTGGTAATTTAGCAATGAAAGTCAAATTTTTATCAAATGAACTTTTTTGCTTCAAAATGAATTTTTTAAAATGTTTTTAGTGGTAATTTAGCAATGAAAGTCAAATTTTATGGATGAAATTTTTTATATTGTTCTATATCTATTAATTTTTTTAATTAATCATTGACATTAATAATAGAATATAAAAAATTTTTCTATTTGTTCATCAAAACATTGTAATGATTTGAGATCATCATTAGTTAAGAACAAGTAAGATATCTCCTATATATCTTGATCCAATAAATCCTATTTTGATCATTCATTACCTTTATCACGTTCACACTATATCTAAAATGTATCTTATGAGTCATCCATAGATAGGACAATCGAAGTCATATATCAAAATGTAACACTCTTATGACAATACACTATGCATGATCTCAAATCATAAGGATCACTTATACGTGTATGTAGTAGCTAATTTTTAGTAGTTATTTTTGTATTTTCTTACAGCGTACATTTTAATAGAATAAATATTTCATACTTATAACTCTTTATAGCCATCTCTCCAATATGTATAAATTTCATAGATTTTATCTTAAAGTATTACCATATTATGATATGTGATATAACTTAATTCCATAACATTATGAAAAAGCTATAAGACAAATAATCTATGGATTATAGATTTATATAACATGATTACTGTTTAGTATATCATTAATCAATTACCATATACACTAAAAATTTTTATCTTCTGTTTTTTTCCGTCTCCCTGCTCTTCACTGCCACTTGCTTTGCGTTCATTGTTACCATTGCCACTGCCACTTCCTTCACCTCTGCCGCTTTCTCCCTCTAATTTATAATTTGTATAGTCATTAATATATTTTTTAATTAAGAATATATAATTATCCACATTAATTAACTCTAATTTAATTGAGACTTTAAAATTAATTTGTGTGTTTTATATTTTGTAATCATAAAATTTTTGTTATTTATTTATTTAAAATTTTAATTTGTATATATGAGTTTAAATTAATTGATAATATATTAATATTTAGAATAAATTTCTCATATATTGATATTTAAGTTTGAATACATTGATAATTTATGTGAATAAATTAATTAATAATTTAAGTTTAAATCAAGTTTACAAATATTAATAATCAATTTATTAATATGATGAATTTAATATTTTTATTGATAGATTAAATAAATTAATGATAAATATTTAATTTTTAAAAAATAAATTTAGCACAAGATTTGCGTCAAAAATCTTATTTCGAAAATAAATTTAGCAATGAAAAATTTTCATTTTAAAAATAAAGTTAGTGACAAAAAATTTTATGTTTCTAAATTAGTGATGCATTAAATAGATAGCAATGGAAAATATGCTGCTTAATTAGTGAAAGAATTGAACTATACATTGCTAAATTCTTAGCAATATATATTTTAGCAACGACAAATTTTGGTCATTAGTTCATCATTAGAGTATTTAGCAATGACAATTTATATTTTAATGATAAAATTTTGTGTCATATATATATATATATAGACACAAACGCTATTGTGTGCTATTGAGTGTGTACATATATCCCCATCTTACATTTAATTTTCAGAAGTCAACACCCATAGATTTAAGGCCAAGAGAAGTGAAGGACAAAATGGGATGCTATACTTTCACTAGTAGTATTTAGGCCTCAACCTCTCCAAGTGCTTTTACAACCATACGTTATTAGGACGGCTTTCCCTGTTTACCACTAGTTCCGAAGCCTTTCCCTTTCCTTAATAAAGATCACAGTACCTTCAAGCTCTACATTTTTCTTCTCTTATCTTTAACACTTGACAATATATATAGAGAGACAATAATGATTCAAATTTGAGCAATCAAACCAAAACATAGCACAATTTCACATTTCATTTAACAAATAATTTTTTTAGGCTTCATCCCACCAATTGTTAACTAATTTATTTATTTAATATTTAGAAGGGGGATTATTATATCCTAATATTTAGCATATAGGGAATTTGTAGGCGAATTAATTGAATGCTTAATTAGCCTAATAAAGAGGGAACAATATACTATTAAATTGTTGCATAGCATTTATGCATCATAGCTTTTAAGTAAAAATAAATATTAATAAAGAGAATAACTAAACTTGTACTCCACATCTACAGCTTTTCTTTTCCTGGACTCAAATTTCCTCCTTTATCCCTCTCCTAATAGTCCTCTCTTTTTTGTCTTCCTTCTTCCTCCCTCTTTATCTCTTATTATTGTTCTTCTTTTTTGTTTTAGAAGGTAATTAAATTTCTATTTTCTTTCTGATCTTTTTTTATTTTTTAAAGAATAAAAAAATTTTAATTTCTTGAATAATTTGCAACTCTGACCCAATCATAGTCTTTCTTATAATGTTCTATTCTTTGTCTCCTCTTTCTTCTTTCCAATCGACAAATTGGTATTTTTATTTTTATATTGAAAATTTTTTTAATAAAGGATTGAAAGCTACAAATCAGTGAGCGCACCCAACTAGATTGACATATTTTTAGGGTTTTCATTATATAATTAGGTCCTATTTATTATTAATGAAAAATAAAATAATACAAAAACATCTAGCCTTACAAGCAAAGTTAATAATCAGTAAAATTTATAACTTTCTCTACCACTAAAATCATCAAAAGCAGGAAATTATAAAATTCTCGACCACTTTATTGATACTTCTTATTAAAATATTTCACATTGAATATTAAAAATATTATTATTAAATAGTGATTAAATTTTCATAAATTTAAAGGGAGTTAGGATAATTGATATGTAATCATTTATAGAGATTATGTAGTAACTGAAAAAAGAAAAAAGAACCTGAAATTGGCATTATGGCCCAAATTTTTTAAAAAAAAATAGGAAAAAGAAAAAAAAAAAAGAAAATTAAATTGGAATCTAAATTTATAATCGGCATCTAAATTTAAAATAATGAAATTATAAAATAATCTTGTATATGAATGCAATAACATTTACCACTCAAATGGCTGAAGATGAGGGAAAAACTCAGTTTACTAAAATGAAACTCTGTAATTTGTTGAAAAGATAAAATTGCTTTTACTACTCTTAAGCGACCCATGATTATGAAAAATAAAAAATTAGAAGTCCAACAAGAAGCGTGGAAACACTCAATTCGACACCTCTCTTAGCATTTAAATGAGCGATTATTACTTGTTTCCTAGTTTTATGCCTACGTGATGCGTAGATTTGATAGAGTAAGAAGTTTTAATTGAATTTTCCTTATTATTTGAGATATATAATATTTATGTTTTATTTTTTCATAAATATTTATTGTATATATTATTCTCTTTTTTTTAATTTTTTTGTACATAAAATGTATGAGTTTTTTTTGTTAATTAAATAGTTTAATAGTATTTTAATTCTTTTTATTTAATTTTTCATAAACATATCATTTGATCTTTTGTTTATGTAATTTATATATTTTTATTTCAATAATTTTATTTTTTGAGGTATAAATTAACTTTATTTGATTTAATTAATAGTTTTTATTCTCTCTCCTTTAAACAATCATCGAAATTGAGTGGTTGAATTTTTTTTTTTTAAGACGACATGACTATAATTTAGTTTTTTTTTTTTTTGAAATTGTAATTTGCCTATTTTGAAGTTAGAAAGGAAGTTAATATAGCATAAAATAATAAATAAAAGTGTCTTACCTATTTTTATAATTTTGTAGTTAAAAATGTTGTTGTGTTACCTTCTCATAAAAAATAACCATTTCAGTGCCATAAAAACTTTGAATTTTAAAACTAGTATTCCAGAATTTTGATACCTTCATTTTGATTCTCTAATCATTTTTATCTAAATTTAAATTCTCGATTAAAGTGTATTGTTGACATTTTTCTATCAAATCTCCTATTAAGAATAAAAATAAATAATTAAAATAAGTAATTAATTTTGGTTCATTATAAATATAGAACCCAAAAAGAAAAGTAGATAAAATCTCATAATGTTTGACGTGGACGTAAGACATTTGGTAAAAATAGAGAATCAGTGCACAAATTATAAAGTAAAAAGTGTGAAATAAAAAGAGTAAACGACTATAGTTTTCTTAATAAAGTTTGCACTTTATATATGTATTCATAAATGTGTTATAAATATCATTAATTTTCAAATGGACTAAAGAATTAATATTTTTTATATTCATGTTGAACATTAAAATGTAGGAAATAAAATAATTTATGGTACAATTGAAAAATGAATGTATTTAGAATAAATGTGATATTATAAACATTGTAATCCACAATTAAGTTTTAAATAGGGATCATTAATTATATTTTTGGAGGTTCAAAAAATTTATAACATAATTTATAGATGCATGTATTGTGATTACATTTTTAGAGAGTAAAATAATATATGATATAATTTACAACATAATTTATGAATGACTTCAATTGTCATTTATGAATAATATTTGTATTTTAAATATTATAACTAACAATTGTTAAATTATTTTAACTCACAATTAAATTTGAGACTCTTAATTCAATGTGTTAAAATAATTTATTAAGAATAATTTAACAAATTTAATATTAAGTGAAGTTGAAAAATCATATTGAGTTTTGGAATTCAAATATTCATCACTTACTTCTTCAATGATTCTTTTTTTCAAAAAATAATTATATATTTATTGTCCCCAATAACTTGATAATATTCTTTATTGAAAATGACATTTAAATGTTTGATCAAATATACTTTGTTTTCTTTCAACAATATTTAAAATTTAGTTGCTACATTTTTTTTCAAGACGACATGAATATAATTTGTCTATATTAAAATTAAGAAGAAAATTAATATAGGATAAAATAATAAATAAAAGTGTTCTACTTATTTTTCTACTTTTATAGTTAGAAATGCAATTGTGTTACTTTCTTACTAAGAAGAACCATTTCGATGCTGCTCAAATTTTGATTTTTGAAATCTCAGAATCTCAACACTTACACTTTGATTTTCCAGTCATCCTTCTATGAATTTAAATTATCGATTGATGAGTATTGTTGGCTTTTTTTAGCAAATCATCTTTCATTAATAATTAAACAAATAATTAAAATAAGTAACTAATTTTGATTCATCATGAATATAGAAACCAAGGAAAGGGTGTAGACAAAACCTCATTATGTAGAATCTAAGGTATTTGGTGAAAATAAGAAACAAAGTACAAATTGTAAAATAGAAAAGGTAAAGTAGATATCATAAGTTGTTATAGTTTTTTTTAATAAAATGTGTACTATATATATATATAAAGTTTGTGTCCATAAATATGATATAAATGTCATTAAATTTTATAATTGGTTAAAAACTCAATATTTTTCATATTCACATTGAGTATTAAAGTGTAGAAAATGAAATAATTTATAGTATTTTTTGTAAATGAAAGTATTTGGCATTAACATGATATTTTAAATTTTGTAACTATTAATTTGTTTTAAAGAGTGATGTTTAATTATATTTTTGGAGGTTTAAATAATTTATGGCACAATTTTATGAATGATGTATTGTATTATATTTTTAGACAATAAAATAATTTATGGTTGTGAATAATTATATTTGATATTAATATGAAATTTTAAATATTGTAACTATCAATAAGTTTTAAGTAGTTCTCATTAATTATATTTATGATATAATTTATTAGTTAATTTAATGAAATAATTTATGGTATAATTTTTGAATGATAAAAAGGGTAATAGGAAGATATCAATAATTGTTTTTGACATTGATATGACATTTTAAATATTATAACTGTCAATTATTTGGTATTAATATAGTATTTTAAAAATTGTAACTGTCAGTAAATTTTAAACAGTAATCTTTAATTATATTTATAACATAATTTATGACACAATTTCTGAATGAGTTTAATTAAATTATCATTAATGAATAATTTTTAGAATTAAATATATAATGAATAATTTATAATAATCTATTAGGAAAGAATTATAAAGAAGATTATGAAATGAATATGTCATTTTTCATTTTTATAGAAAGCCACTCATTAATATTTGGAGGATTTGGTATATATATATATATATAATTTACTGTTCAAATGACTTCTCAGCTGTAATGTCGTATCACAACAATTTTTTGATTCTTTATCTCCTTCAAGTGTAGTCTTTCTAAGGTAGGTAATTAAGACTAAATTAAGTACACTCATTAACAATTAACTGCAATCACCGACATCTCCGATGAACGCAAATAAAAAAATTATTTAGTTGAAATAACGAACCATTTATATTTGATTTTATATACTTCATCCGTCTCAAAAAAGTTGTTCACTATTTCTTTTTGAAATATCTCAAAACATATATTCACTCTCATTAAATCAAAAATATTTGTAATCTCTTTTTCTTAATTTATTCTTACTAATTATTAAGTAAGATAAAATATATTTATTATCTCATTAATATAATTAAGGATATGAGTTGGCAAAACATTTAATATATTATTTTAAATAATATGTAAAGTGGAATGTGATAACTTTTTTGGAGTATATGTTAAACATTAGAATCAATCCTTATTAGAAGTATTAATTTTGACTCGATCTAAATCTATTTGTAAATAATTCAACTTAATCAAAAAAATTAAAAAAAAAAAACAACTCGATGTGGAATTGAGCAGCGGAACCAAATCCCATGATCAAAGATAAATTAATCATGTCGGTATAGTGGGAGGGCCATCAAAGAAAGCTTAGAACATAACAATATTGTAGGCGCAGGAAAACATGTAACATATATTATACTTCTATAAAGTCACCATCTAAAATAAGTAAACAAAAGCAAAAGGATCATATGTGTCAAAATAAAAAATGAATGTTATATGAGTCCTGAAATTTGAATTCAGTAAAAATTAACAAGCAATTTTTGTAGAAATCAAGTGATTTGCAATAACTTAGCATAGAAATTAAATCATAACAAACAATGCCTAAGAAGTAACAGAAATTATCTTTTATTATTAAAATTGACAAGCAACGGAAAACTTGGTGGTAGAAAATAGGAAAGGTGTAACAGCTTTTAAACATTTCCACAAATGCCAACAAAAGAACAAGTTTTCTATATATGAGTAGCCATGATGGTCCACCTTATGATTATATGCGACTTGAATTGCTTTGTATCCTCCTATTAAATCATTCATCGTGGGAAGTTGAGATCTACACAAAAATTATAAACAAATTGAATAGCTAGCTGCCAAATACAAGAAAACTGTAACTTTATTATTATTATTTAATTATTTAACTTGTGTTGCGGCATTCACTATAGACATTTTAATGAATAGATAAAGCAAAAATGAGCAACTTCGTAGCAAAATGACATGAAGATCACATGTACATGGCTCAAAGGAATAGTATTCTTTTCTTTGCTTGTCATTTGTTTGATACTTTAAATAAGGTATTTCTAAGCATCCCAATACCTCGTTTGTCGCTTATGGCAGGAGACATGGCTGTGTTCTAAAAATCTTTGTTTGTTTTTCATGGTCGGAGAGTGAGAGTGGTAACTAATGAATTTCCTTTGGACGGTATATTTGAGTTTTCCCACTATGATTTCTGATATGTCACTTGGAATAATTAGCATTTCGTTAATAAAAAAGAAAGGGGATGATCACTGCAACCCATAAAACATCTAATACATATAAACAAATAAAAAGGAAGGGGGACCCATATGACATCAGTTAATTGGTGGTGCTAAGCTAATCCATATATAATTATATAGTATTTTTCAAAAAAAAGACAATTATAGGTGTGAACTGCAACCAATGCTTGAGAAAGTTAGTGTCTGCAGGCAAGTGCTGCTGAAGCTTTAAAGATAAAGGGTTTTGTTTGTGGAGGCCTACACAAGTACTCTTGCATATTTATTATTGTCATGTTCTTCTTCAAGTATGATTGAGTGTCTGTTGAAAAGAAAACTAATTAAATGGCTCCATGTTTCCCCTTAATCCAAAACTCTATCTTTATTTGAGTTGCTCAATTATGAACATACAGCTGCAAATTTCAATCCGTTAATTATTGCATAAGTTAAGCTAATTTTTATTATTTAAATATTAAAGATTATCAATGAATTGAAAATTGAGAGATCAAGAGCTTATAGAGCAAAACTCAAATTGGCCAAACAAATTAGAGACTTTCCACTCTACTGTTGCAATGGGACATTTCAACTTTCTTGTCATTTTGAAAAAAAAGATTGTTATAGAAGAAATTTTCTACTCCATCAATTGGGAGGGCATGTTAGTTAGAAATATTTGTTTTAGACAATTTGGTGAGTTGTGAATGGTAGAATCAATTATCGCTCGAAGGATTGGTCGTTTTCTACTATGCGTCTCTAACTGTAAATAAAAATATTGTCTTTACATCTGAAATATAAATAGTTTACACATTTATTCATGTATATTATATTGTTTACACTGTCTCAAATATAAATAAATAAGCTTTAAATTGTTTGTCTCAATTAGGGGTGAATAAACCAATCAATTCAGTTTATTTATTTTATTTTTATTAAAATCAGTCAAATCGAATTTTATATTTTACAAATCGAATCAAATTAAAATTTTTGAAAAATTGAAGAAATTAAACTGATTAAATCGAATTTTACTGATATACAAATCGAACCGAACCAAACGTATAAGAATTTAATGATTTGATTTAATTTAATTTAATTATATGTATTTTAAATCTAATTCTATTAAAACTGCTTTGATTTATTAAAAATTTCATTTTATTAAGTTTATTCGATTTTTATATAAAAAATCAAATCAAAAACTGAAAACCATAATTTGTTAAAATGAAAACTGAACCATTATTAAATAATTGAACCAAACCTATTGAATTGAATCAATTTGGCTGATTTTTTTGATTTTTATATAAAAACTGAATCAAAAACTGAAAATCAAACTTTTTGAAAATGAAAACCGAACCATTATTAAAGAATTAAACTAAACCAATCAAATAAAATAAATTCGATCTATTTTTTAGTTTGTCCAGTTTTTGATCACTCCTAATCTCAATATAAAAAAAATCTTACGCATATACATCATACACATATTAATATTTCATATTACATGTAATGCATATGATAAACTTATAAAATAAATGTATTTAATTTATAATTTATTTTTAACAATTACTTGTTTTTGTATTTAATATTAGCTTTTAATAAGAGTTTTTTTTTTGTTTAACAAATTGCAATAAAGTAATCAATACTGTTCATAATATAAAATAATCAAATATTACTTTTTTAAGCTATTGTCTAACATTATCTCTTTTAATTTTACTATGTGAAAAAAAAATCCTTAAATCTGAAGGTTAATTTTGATATAAAAATATTTATACATTAAAAATAAAAAATAAAAAGTAAATATTAAGTAGATTAGTAAAAAAATAAACCAAAGAATCCACTTTAAATATATGCTCTTAATCATTGATCCATAAGAATGTTTCATTATTTTTTATTTGATTGACAAACGTATTTAGGATATAGCTAGGAGTGAACTTAATATAAAAATATGGAATTAGACGATAATACAAATATAAATATAAATAAATGGGTATATATATGATAAAATTTAAATCATAAAAACTTATATTTATATTATTTATCATTAAATATGAAAGAAGATCTTAAAAAAATGTATGGTACCCACCGAATGCTGCAATTGTCACTGTGATAGAAGATAATAAATTTTTAATAAATATATATATTTATATAATTAATTTTTATTTAGATGAATTTATTAAATTTTAAAAATATTTTCTTCTTTCAAAAAAGAATAACGTATTTTTGAGAAATGATATAATTTATTCTTTAATTAGAAAAAAAAATTATTATTCTTCTAAATGTGCTAAATATTAAAAAAAAATAAGTAACAATATAAATGTGTGTGGTGTGAATGAAGCTATATTGTAAAGTTGGGGGTTTTTTTTTCTAGATGGAATCTATCATTCTCTTCCTTGCACTCCCCGAAAGAAGACTGAAGGGACAAAGGAAACTCCAGTCCCTTGACACGTGCACAGACTTTTGTCACCAGAAAAAGTAACAGAAATTTTAAAAGAAAAATTATATTATATTATTTTCATTCCACAATGATTGTCTCAAAAACAGTATTTTAAATGAATCGAGTTGCATAGTCTATAAAAATTCATATAAGCTTTTTTAAAATATTTATCTAATAAATCAATTAACTAAATTTGCGCTACATAGATATGATAAATTAAAATTATTAAACTCCTTATTACAGTGGACCATTTTATTTTCATTTTATTAGTTTTTATTTAATTTTTAAATTTTTTCATATTTATAATTTTATCTCTTTTGGTGATAATTTCTTGTTATTTTTTTGTGAGTTTTTGAAATTTAAAATTTATTATTTGATGCTATGTGATGTTCTATTATTAGCATTATTTATCAATTTTATTTTAGTATGTTAAATAAATTTCAATTTATATTACACGACACTGTCATATTTAATAGAAATTTTCATAATTAATAATACATAGTTATCAAGAAAATTATGATTTTGAAGTTAAATTTAAATTAATATTTCATTATTAATAATGTTAAGAATCAATTTCATATTAATATTCTAAATCTTAATAATTTTTTAAAAAAATTCTACAATTATTTATAAATGAAAATATTTTCAATATCCTGAACAAAATTTCTTTTTCTTTATGAATTAGTTACTATCCAATATAATGATACCACACCAAATTTTATAGTCCACTATTGTTATCACCAACTTTGAATGCAGTTACAATTTGTGATTCCTATCTAATATAGCTTAAATAAGTATAATTATTATTTTTTAATTTGTACCTAATTTATTTTAAGTTTCACTTATCCATAGTACATGGCTTTTAACCATTAAAATATGGCTATCTTTAATATTTTCAATAATTTTTTATTTTATTCTTATTTTTGTTATGCATTTAGGTTTTTTTAATAGAGTTTAAGAATTTTTTACTAAGAATAATAGATTGTATAATCCTTTTTTTAACCTTGCCACTCTTATGAAACTCAAAGATAATGAAGGAAGGTCCTTATCAATAGCGTAATCAGAAATTTTAATTACTCTAAACGAGACTATAAATATATTTTCATGATGATAATTCAAAAAATAATAATTATACATATAAGTAATTTTTTTTACAATTCTAAAAACTTTTCTACAAATAAGTAAAATTTATTATATCCTTGTATTAGTATTTTAAACACACTATTAATAGTCTTTTTGACTTTCTTGCAGGGATGGATGCTTGGAATACATTAAAAGATCAGAAATTTTTTGTAAGAAGCCAATGACAACACTAATGGAGAGATTGAATTTGAAGGAAATAGATGAAAAGAAAAAATCTTTATTAATGGGTTCCAAAAGGATTAACTTTAACTACTACCCAAAATGTTTAAATCCTAACCTCACAGAATGAGTATTTTGGATAGAAAGAGTCCTAAAAAGAATGAAAACTTTCCTAATTTTAGAGTGGTCTAGAAGAGATATTCTTTCGAAGGATTCTGAATTAATAATATTATTATTTTTGGTTCTTTTCCTAAAATACTATGGACCAAATCCCACCCTAACCCATACACAGTTCCGTCCTTGGTCCTTATTAATCTAGTATGAAATTGTTCTTATGTAACTGAAAGCGAGTGAAGGAGAACTGCTCGCATTTTTGACGATAGGAGAAAATGAAATAAGAGCTGACCTTACTTTTACTTAGCTCTTACTATCTTACAACTGACTTAAGAAGGTGATAATTCTTTTATGACCCACACTTTTCAATCCTATTATAGCCTAAATATCACTCTTTTTTAAGTATATTTGAAGAAGGTAGAAATGAGATTTACATTAAGTTACAACCGCTAATTAGCTAAAATCACCCCACTATGGCAGTGTTTTATTATAACTACTTATTATTCTCAAATTTTTTCAAGTCCAACATTTATTTTGTCTACGATAAATATGTACTCTTTTTGTAATTTTAATATCAAAAGTTAAAGAATTCTATACTTAACAAATTATAGGAACTAAAGTTTTCAAAAAGGAAATTTGTGGCAACAAAATTTATTAAATTTAAACAAGAAATTAATTACAAAAAATAAATATTCTTTATTTTAAAAATTAAAATTATGAGTGATCCAAGTCAAATATATCAAAAAAAAAACCTAATAATACTAATCCGAATCCATCTAATTGCAATTTTAAAATTATCTTAAACTAATCAACAGAAATTTTGTGTGTATATTAAAAATTAAAAATAAATAATATATTTTTTATTTTAAAAATCAAAATTATGAATGATTCAAGTCAATATATCAAAAAAAAAAAAAAAACTAATACTTCTAATCCAAATCCATCTAACTACAACTTCAAACTTCTCTTAAACTAATCAATAGAAAATATGTGTGTTTATTTTAGATAAATCTTGTATAAAATATAATATTCTCATTTTTTGTTTTGAACATATGTTATCCCTCAAGTTGAAAGTGCGAGTTCTTCAAAAAAAAAAAATAAAATTGATACATGAGAAAATATTTCATGAGAGATAAAAATGAATATTGGATCAAACCAATGAACCGAACCGTGAACTACTAGGTATGCCACTTGGCAAACAGGTCAAAGTGAAGTGGAGTTAGGTTTAGATGGCATCGATTTCAAATTGACTTGATTTAAAATTATATATTTTAAATAAATTTAAATTAAATTATTAAAATTTTTCTTTTGATTGAATTGTTTTAAATTTTGAATTGAATTAATTTTTTAAATCACTCATAATTTCAATTTTAAAACAAATAAAAAATTAATTTATTTTAAAATATTTAATCATTTAAATAAAGATCAAATTAAAATAGAATAAAAATTGATTATAAATTTTCAAACCATTTCAAATCTCTTTTTAATTTAAATCAATAGAATCACTTCTTTTACAATAAATTCAGGGCGGATTTCAAATCTACTTACATTAAGGCATACATTTAGACACAACCTTAGATTCTGCAGATTTGAAAATAATGTTGTCTCACAAGTAAGTCTGTTTACATAATAATGTTTTGTCCTTCGAATGGGAAACCTATGAATCAAACAGCAACTATAGCCCCAGTGTTAAACCAATTGTTTATATACTTTAATGGGCATCTATACATTGGAGTCCTCCAGTAACGGCCAGACAAAGTAAAAAGTGTAGCTCTAAATTGGAATGCACAGTACTTATAATATAATCACCATCATTAATTAAATTATATAGTCATAATAAAAGAAAAAAAAAATCTTAGATAACCCTTTTAAATTAATGGAGGCCCAGTAACCAAGAAATCAAGATCAAATAAAATTTAGATTCTTGAGATGAGAGCGACATGGCCATCCTTTTTCTTCTTGGTTTATTTGTCAAAAGCTTAGCGGGTTTTAAGGGTTGATGGGGTTGACATTTCCAGTGGGCGGTGTTCACATATATCCATTATCTTCGACTAGCTAACCCTACACCCCTCACTCTCTCTCGCTTTTTCTCATCATCACAACTTACAAGTTAAATAATGCACATAATTTAGATTTTTTTTTTCTTTGATTTATGTCTACTTGTTCTTTTTCTCAAGCTGAAGCGTCTTTGACCCAAACTTAGATTTGCAACCCTTTTTTCTCCTCATCAGTTTTTTGACCTATATTTGAAAAAACATGCGTATTTATTTTATCACTATGTATGTGTTAGGTATAAAAAAAAATTATCCATTCTTTGACGAACATATTTCTTGTTGGAAAAAACTTAGTACACAGTTGCACAATTGGATGAATAGAATAAGACGTGCCATTTTGACATTATGCAATCCATTGTACTTGAAGGATTTGCACTTAAACAAACAAACACATAGAAGATATTAAATCAAATCAAAAAGATATATATGTATACACTTCGCGTTTTCTCAGTCAGGCCCATCCGCACACTTGCGTGGCCACAAGATTCTTGGTCTAAACTGATTTTACCCTAAATTTAATCGATTTGCCTTGTGTTTAATTATATATATATATATATATATATATATATATATATATATATATATATATATATATTTATTTATTTATTTATTTATTTCACCTATTATAAATAATATGTTGTTGTTAAAAATTTGGATTTTGTCTGATAAATATCATGTGGTGACATCATAATTTTTTATTGAGAAGAAATACTCTTAATTAAGAGAAATATATATATATATATATATATTAACCCTAAAAAAAAAAAAAGTGGGATCCTTAAGAACGTAATCAATTGTAAATGCCAATCAAGTTGCTGGCTGCTTTGTTATTATAATTTCATGGGTATTGTTAACTCTTGTGTTTCACATGGTGTATACATAGCCACCTATGGCTTGCTATAGCTTCAATATATAAATATTGTAAAATGAGAGAAGCAAACTCATTAAACAACTTGAATTTGTGTGAACACTGAACCTGTTCTTTGGAAGAATCAAATACCTCCCATATGTGCCAAAATACATTAATATTTTAACTTAAGGACCTAAACGGGTGATGGAATTAAATCCTATACATTATTTTTATAGTCGTATGTAGCTAAGAATGGAAAAAAAAGTCGCCAAAGGAATCCAGGAAGGACCAATGTCTTATCTGGGAACCTGCAGACGCATGCCTTGATTTAAAGTTATGTTTAAGATTAAAGTATGTGATTTTGTTTACTTAGTTTTTGCCAGTTCTATTAAGTATACGTGACTATGTTGGCCTCTAACTCGATGTTTGACAGCTTTAATTTGATCAATCATTAACTATATATTATCCTAGTTAATTAATTTTCTTTAATATTGGACAAGCGCGTTGTTGCACCACTAGGAAAGAGCTTATGATTAGCTTAGTTTAGTTTAGTTTAATCGTTTTGGATTAGTGTCGATTTATTCAGCAGGAGAAATTGTAGACCCTTTATAATATATGCATTGATATGTTTCACCAATCACCATCTTTTCAAGTCATTGTTCACATTTTGTGGATATCAAAAGATGAGACGAGGAGGCGGAGAAGATCTGATACGGTGGATGACATGGCAGAGACACGTGGTGGGTTGCCGGCTCTGCGTATTGACAAGTTTTTTTTTTTTTTTAATTAGATTTTACGCATATTAATTGACTATTGTATAGAGGCTAGGGGACCATTCTTTTTTAAAAGGAAAAAAAAACTTCTGGTGTTATTTGGAAAACCCACTTTAGGGTTGATCTGGTGGCCTTTCAGGTGAGAAATGGGTCTTTTTTGTTAGGACGTTACAGAAGTTGGATCAGTTGTCCTTCGTGTTTTCATTAGATAATGCTGGATTATTATTAATTTAGGTGCTCTTTCTTTGGCTTATATTATATAGCTAATCTTAGCTAGGGTATGTGCACTCGAGAAAAGAATACATATATATTAATTGTTACTCAAAAATAAGTAGGCAAGAGCTATATTGGTTTCCATTACATAGATGGTGGAAAATACCCGATACCCTAAAAGAAAATTACATAAATCAAGATCATTTTGGTTTTGACGTATATACCATGAGCAAATGTAGTGTTCTTGTTAATTTCTTAAAATTAGAGGAGAATGACGCCAAGAAATACTAGGATCTCTATCAGTTAACCTTCCACAGTTACGTTCTGTTGCGGCAAATTGACCATGTATCAAAAATTGTCATTTCATTTTGAATGACAAGTATATATCCATAACAAATGTTACTGATCGAGACTTACAGTTGAAGTGGAGAAGGAGAGGGAACAGAGGAGATGGGGGGGAGGGGACCAATACTCCGAAACCCCACTGACCAGCTAGCTTTCTGGATCATCATTTTATCACATTATTATTTATTTATTATAAAAAAAAAAATACGTTGCTACCAACTACGTTCGGCACGCGAGTACTTTTAGCTTAGATTTCTTTTTTTTTTTTTTTTTTTTCCCCCAACAGATTTCGGCTAGATTTCTAGCTAAAGCGAATTGAGGAACTTGCATATAGGAATATATAAATAGTGACGATAGTAAAATTTTCATAAAAATGACGATGACAATGATGAAGCATTTGATATGATGGATATGTAATAACCACAGTTGACGCCGTGCTTATTGAGATTGTGACGTGTATATATTTAAGATAGAAATTATGATACTTGCCGTCTAGATTCATTGGCACCTCTCAGAAAGATGTCCATAAGTCGCACGTTGTAAAATGACTTGTTTTTTGGAATTTTTTGGTTCCTTCCTTTTGGTATTTAGTAAATGACTTGGGTTGCTTGCTAGTTTTAGCTATTAGCTAGTCAATCAACCCCCATTATGCGATGATTAATAAATTACCACCTTTGTTTATTATATATCCATCTGCTACATCTAGATGTCGATTCTTCATTCATAATGATCATATTTTTAGAAAATCGATCAAATTGCAATGAATATTTTTGCCATGTGATGTTGGTACTTCTTGGTTTAATTAACTGGATTTTCAAGAAGATTAGAATTACAAAACTTTGTGCGGGCAGTCAAGCAAGTTAAAAGTCTATAATTTTGTTGTTTTGTAGACTAGCTAATGGTTTAAGTTTGTAATCAAGATGATTGGCAATAAGCATGACAGCATTACTGTTAAAAGTCAGCATAAGAAACAAAATTTAGCAACCCTAATTAACAATTAGCAGTGTAATATTAATCAAGATTATCTAATTAATAAGGATTGAAATTAGTTGCCACATAATAAAGACAGTTTGTAGTTAGTTGACGAATTTATATAGACCATGCCTCACACCATCCATGTTTTTATTTTATTTTTTTTAAAATTATTCAAATTAAACATCCTCTATTGGGTTAAAAGAATGGTTCTTCAGATGATCCAAAAGAAAAAAAAAAAAAAAAAAAAAGACTGTTTCTTTTAAACTCCTCCTACAATGAGCCATCACGTGTGGCCGCCCTCTTTTTGTTTTGTTTTTTTCTTTAATTTTTTTCTCCTAGAAAAAGTTATTATATTAATTAACCTCATAAATCCCAACATAAATGTGGGTGTCTAGATTATAAGCTGTAAGGACTCTAAATTTATTAACATTACCATTATTTTAATAAAAAAATGGTTTATGTATGATCTTCATTCCTACAATAGAGTATTCAAATTAAACTAATGTCTAATGCATAAGCACAGAATCTATCCTTCTACTAAGCTACTTAAGTCATTGCTTAAGGCTCTATTTTTAGAAAATTTTAAAAATTTTTTAATAAGAAACTCAAAACTTCCTTCTAAAGTGAAAATCTACAATAAAATTAAAAATAATTACTAATAAAAAGTGCATACGTATAACGATAATTATTATAAAAGAAAATAGAAAAATAATAAAATATTAGAGATCATTCTGTAAAATTGAATTTTTTGAAGTAGGGTGTTTTATTTTTCAAATAGTTTTATGAAGAATACTTAAGATAGAATATGCCATATGCTTCAATTTTTTTAGTTCTTTTTTATAAAAATAAAATGTTTTCTATAATTTTTTTTTTCAAAACTATATACTTCCAATTTTTCCTGCATATTTATAATATAGAAAAATACATTATAAGAGAAAAAAATATTGGGGAAAATAGGCAAAAATGTCATTAAAAGATTTAACAAGAATTTGAAAGGATATTACATTACTTGATCAAAAAATCTACACTTATATCTTATTTAATTGTTAATTATTACTTCTTAAATTTTATATTGACTTTTTTATTTCTTATTATTATTGTGTTATATTTTGTTGAGTTGAAATTATTATTTTAAAATTTATATTATATCTAACAGAAAATATGCATCAGAGTATGACAAAATCAATAATAAAAAAAAGAATGGAACGTTTTAAAAAAAAATTGAAAATCTTTGCTTGAAGCCTCAAAATACATTGGGCTAACTCTGCATGAAGAACGGGGGCAGATTAAGATTTTAAAAAGTGATTGGATCCCACTTAGGAGGAATAAGTATAAGAATTATATTTACTTCAATAATTCATTGGATTCACTAATTTACAATCTCAAAGAAAATATTCAGATATATTTAGTATGTATATAATTATTTTATACACTTACCAATAATAAGTTCATGGTTTATATTTTTATAAGCATTCCTAATTGGCCATTATAATTATTTTTATATCCTTTATTTTTTTTATTTTAAAAATATAAAAGACAAAATTATTTAGTAAGAGATGTATCAAATTGAAAAAAAAAAAAATGCATACTCAAAAAGGAGAAAAAGAAAAAGAAATAAAAAGAGGGCAGGAATTAATCCTTGCCTTGGTTCCGTCTCTACAACCAAAGTCATCTCCAAAAAGAAAGCCTACTTGATAAGTTAGTGTAAGATTGATTTACTTTGAGATTTTATATTGTATTAGTAATTTCACTTTCTAACTTTTCATGATGAAACACAGAAAGTGTGTTTGATCCACCGGCCAAAGCTCGCGCATGCTTCATCAAACATGGCCCGGGGGTTCCCAGTACTTGAGAAACAGAATTAGACACTATAACTAAAAAGCACAAAAGCAAAGTGGTTTAAACATGCTTTCTTTGTTTTATTTCTCCCAAATTTGGAGACATTCTGTTAGTTAAAAGCATAACCATTATAATATATCAGGTTGAATTGTTGCAACAATTAAGCACTCTCCTAGGACCGTGTGCTATATTTTCTGATTATATGAATGAGACACATATATGCATATACATGCACCATTCCTTAGAACCCAATAAAAGTTATAGTGATGCAACTGAGGTTGTCTAACCAGGCAACTGTTTAGGTGTGAATGTTATAGGAGTAGTCATTGTGCTCTTCATTTTATATACTTTTTTTTTAAAAAAAAGGAAAAAAAAAAGGCCTTACTAGATAACATTTTAAAAGATAGATAGATAGCCCATGTTTTCTTTTAATTTTTTTTTAAATCCCCTATACACTAGCAAACACCATGTTTTGGAAAAGCAACGTAAGCCATCGTGGGTTAAATAATTGTGACCTAAAGTTTCAACACCTTTGTATTAATATATTAGCCAATACACCGCAAAATGTTAGAGCCATCATAGAAACACCATTCCACTCGTGTGCCTTGGCCTGAGTTCCTCGTCAACAAAGGATGCCTATCGATTACAATAGTACTTCTTACGTTATATAAGTATCCAAACTAATATATATGTACATAACAATTCTAATCCCCTTATTGCATATTTGAGTGTAAAAAGTCTTTGGGTTAGAATATTATTGATCAACAACTCTTTCCTGAATTATGTGAGATCAAATTTGGTGTTAACTTAAAGGATTATCTTGAACCCATATTTGATTATACCAACAAATGAAAAATAAAATCTCATTTTTAAAATGAGTATTTTAGAATTTCAATATTTTCGTTTGATATATTTTAATAAAAAAAAGAGAATTTGAATATAAATAAAATTAGATATAAGTTCAAAAAGCACACTACTCAATTGATAGCTAGGACCTATAGGTAAGAAAATTAGAGAAAGATTTAGATTTATTTCAGATTACTATTCTAATATTTAGAATTTTAGAATAAATATTCAATGTCGGATCTAAAAAAATTAAAATAAAATCTATATATCATAAATTTTTTTTTTTTATTATTTAATAGATTAAAGAATTGAAGATTGTCAAAATTACTTAATGAATATTAATCAATGATTACTTTCTAGATATGATTTACCAAATACCTAATATTTATCAATTTTTATTACTAATTATCAGTTATAGTTAACAACTATTCTAAATAGACTCTCATATAGATTGATTTTAATCCAAATCTAAAAAAAAAACTTCGGTAATCCAATCATTGAGAATATAAGATGATAAGAAAAAAAAGTATGAATCTATCACTGTGTTATATACTTTTCTTAACAAAAGACATTGGCGTTTTACAACTTGCATTTATTTACGTAGATATTAAATAAGAAATGTATCTAACATGAGCTCTCTATATATGACTATATCACAATTATGGCAATAAGATGAAAATGAACTGTCCTTAGAGGTTTATGATGAATTTTATTCTTAGCTTGTAGGACAAATAATCTCATCTAATTGAAAAGCATGTTTTAATCTCATCTAATTGAAAGCATGTTTTTATGAGCTAACCTCAAACACGATTATTCTAATTATCATAGGTACAATTATCCAAATTAACCTAATAAAAAATGAAAAAGGGATAATTTCTGTCCCAAAATTACTAAAGATTTCATTAGTAGAATAATGGGGTTAGCCAGTCCAAAGCAACGTTTAAAGAAATGAATAGAAAGAAAGAATGTCAACAAGCAGTTATACAAGCAGTTATGCAAACCCTCAGTGGGTAAGGCAGGAGACAGCTCAATAAGCATTTTCACAGTTTGAATCAGCCTCTAATCATCATAACATTTCTGGTTCGCAGAATTAGAATTGAGCACTTCACCAATTATAAATTTGCGGGGACACCTAATTTCCTTTGACAAAAAGGTTGGACACTTGGACTTTCTGCATATATTACTGTGACCGTACAATTTTCCCAATTTTCCATGCATTTATTAATTAACAGGGCATGCTTATGTGCCTTCGTCAACAGCTTTTTAGGAAGCCCGCAATAAAAGTTTCTGAATATTAAGAAAAAAAAAAAAATTTACGTTTGTGATTGGATCCGACCTACATTTTTATATAAATTTACCTTACCATTAAATTAGTTATTTCGTGGAAAAAGTTACAATAAGTAAAATGCTCATCTTTCAAGCGATATGGGCTTTGTCTAGGTCTGATATTTTTCTAATTTTGATCATTATAAGGGCCAATGCCCATATGAGGCCATCCAGCTTTTAAAGCTCCAAGAGTTCAATATCTGAACTTGTACTTCAGGTCTTGAACTTGGGCCAGGTTTTGTTACAAATCTCACAGTCCATATGGATGATAGGATTGGAATTGAAATTCAGAATTCTAATTCAAACTCTAATTTTAGTGTTTGGATTATAAATATTATATTAAGTAACATTTCTAGGGTTTGAGTCAAAATTAGAAAATTGAGTTGTGCTTATTATTTTAAAATACATGAAATGAGTATGAAATTAAAATTCTAATTTTTAATGGGTTATCAAATACTAGAATTAGAATTCTTTAACTCAATTCTAATTTTCTAATTTTGAGCTCAATTCTATGAATCAAACAGCCCTTTTAGAGCTAGAAATAGAGAAATTTTAATATAAATTAAGTTCATTGGATAGAAAGATGAACCGTCAAATCACAAAAAGTTATTTATTTAATTTTTTATCTTAACATTTCTTTTATATATATTTATATATAAAATATAATGTGTAAATTTTTGTATTGCTAATTCATCATTTTACATAACAATTTGAGTTTATAGAAGAATTTCTCTAGAAACATATTCCATAATGGTGAGCGATGTTTTAAGCTGACTTTAGCTGAAAAAATAAGGCTTCATTTGTTAAAAAACAAATAAGTGAATTTTCAAATTTTGATAAAGTAAAAAAATTAAGGCTATGTTTGTTTCGCAGAAAATAACTTATATATGAAAAGTATTTCTTAAAGAAAATATTCTATGAGAAAAATATAGTTTGGTATTTGAAATATATTATGAAAATATGAATTTTCTTTTAATATATAAGATTCTAATAAAATTTAGACCATAAACACTTTTTATTTATATTTTTTATTATTTAATATAAAAAATATTAAAAATACAAGTTTTTTAGATCTAATCTATCATTAGCGACTATCACTAGTCAATGACAATTTAATGATAAGTATCAATAATTAAGGATGATCATAATAATAAATGTATATATTTATATGATTTATTTTTTATTTTGATAAATTCATCAAAATTCAAAAAATAACTTTTAAAAAAAACAAGTGAGTTTCCTTTAAAAAAACTTAATCTTTCATTAATCAAGAAAATTTATTCTATTAATCAATTTTTTAAGAAAGCTAAACGTCAAAAAATGAAAAAAAAAATATTTGTTTACAAATATATTTTCAATGAAATAAATAGAACATAAATTATATAAACATATGTATTTATAATCATCAAAGATCTTTAATCATTGACACTTATTATTAATTGTTGTCAATTAATAGTGATTATTAGTGATAAGTGAGCTTTATACAAATTTTTATTTTTAATGAATAAAAATAATATAAATATAAAATATTTATACTTTAAATTTTATAAATAAACATTAATAGTATCATAATATATTAAATACTTTAAAAAGTCAATGTTTGCAATAATTAATTTATCCTTTGAATGTGGGTCCCATCAATGAAACTGCAACTATGGCCCCAGTTTTTAAGTAATCGTTTATATGCCATAGTGGGCATCTCTGCATTTTTTAAATTGCCTACGGGCCCCAGTTTTTAACATCTGTTTTGAAAAGAGCAGGTCATTTTCCAGTAACTGAGAGACAAAGTAAAAATTGTAGCTCTAAACTGGAACGTGCATGTGCAGCACTTACAGTCACAATCATTAATAAAATTTTATCGTTGATCGTCATAATAGAAAAATTATACATTTGACTCAAGGCCTAGGGCTACTTTAATAATCTTAAATAACCCTATGAAGTTAATGGAGGCCAAGTAACCAAGAAATTGAAGAATAAATTTAGTTTAGATTAATGAGATGAGAAGGACATCATAATTTTTTATAGGCTAATATTAATTATTAATTTATTTAATTTTTTATAAAACGAATTGAATAATATAATTTATTAATTAGCTGGTAGATTCAATTAAATTGTAATCAAATAAGTTATAGGTTTATGACACATTTAGTGGATCGATATAAAAGACGGTTATGTGTAATCTTAATTTAACATGAACTCGTAATGAATGAACTTATTAAATTTATTATAAATAGACTAAGTTTCATCTCCTATCTTCTAACTCTAACTCTAGTTGTTACCCATTAGTAGCCGAGTTAAGAGAAGGTAAAAAAGATGAAAACTTAGTTCTCGTTTTTAATCATTTTAATCTATTTTTTTCAGTGTTTAATTTCAGTTGTTGCAATTATAACTCAAACAATCTTGAATCTAATTCGCAAACAGGTATGAAATTCATTTTTATTTTACTATTAATTGATATTCTAAATTCATGTATTAGATTATGCATAAATTCTTATATGTGGTATTAAAGCATAAGATTGTACATGATTTAAAACTCTAATTATTTTATATTCCCTTATTATTTTCAAGAAAAAAAAATCGTAGGAGGTGTTTCATGGAGAGAAACTTTAACCATATTATTATTGCGGTGATTGGAGAAGGCTAAAAGTGTCCGTTCTATCAGATTATTCCTATCATAAACTCTTCACTTCATAGCTCCTATTGCTCTAATCTCTGTCTCTTCAAGATTCCCCATTCCAAAACCCAAAAGAAAAAAAATTGCCTTCGGCCCGAAGCTGTTATTGCAGGTCATCGTCAGAGCTCAATTTTGGTGTAATCATTGGTGGGTGCTTAGGATTCGTGATTCTTGATTATGAGTCAGTGAGGATTAAGGCTTTCTCAACATAATTGTTGATTCTCATGTTGAATCGGTTTTGGGGATTATTTTCAATGAACAACTTGTTTTGTGTGTTTGGATATGGAACTTGAATCTCAACGACCACTTTCTGCTTATAAGCTTCCATCCAGTGATAGAGAAATGTTTATATTCAATAAAGCTAAGCTTCAAAACAATTGGTTTCATTCCCGGTTGGTGCATCTATGCATCAATCAGCCAAACTGTCCCATCAATTTTTTTTTTTAATCATGGTATTTTTTTATTTTAATGTTATATATATATATATATATATATATATATATATATATATATATATATATATATATATATATATATATATATATATTTGAGTGGTTCACATATAGCTAATTGTTAGTTTATAATTTAGTGATATTAAATTTGTAATAAAATAAATAAATAATAAATATTTGATTTGTTTATATATGAGATAATAATCATGTATTTAAATTAAGGTATATTGTATTTGGTATCTTATATAAGTTTGATGCATATATTTGTGTTTGATATATATTTTAATTAGGCTTTTATTGATCTCTAATTAAAAATAATTTTATGGGTTAATATGAGTGTTACCATCAAAGTGGAACATCCATTGTAGAGTTATTTTTAATTTTTATAAAGAGATAATTTCGAATTAATGTATATAATAATATGCCCAAAAAGGGGTTATTAGATGCATTGATTTTAGAAGCGAGTGTTGGAATGAAGCTATCTGTGTTAAGAGTTATATTAGTATGGAGAGTCTGTCCCCCCAAAGGGGATAGATTTCTTGAAAACTGGTGTAATCTCGATTGTGTGTTTCATAACTAAAAAATCTATTGCATGTGTATGTTATGCCCAAAGGGGAATATGTAGTGATGTCAGAATTTTTCTAGATTGTGTAAATTATAACTTTAATTTTATATATAGCCCAATTCTAATACATGCTTTTGTTTTGTCTCAAACAGTTTCTTTTAGTCTCAACAATAGTACTGTGACTGTTAAACTCTTGACTAGCACAAA
>CATIWR010010157.1:0-28740 GCA_949677035.1 Omphalea diandra
TTGGTGAGTCGCGACTCAGTGAATAAAAACAATAATCAAATTCTCATGGCATAATCCATAATCAAATATCATCAAGATACATTGCAAGTATAACAATTGACTATGCAAGTGCAAATGCAATAGCTTTGTTTTTGTCGTGACCAAGCAAGGCAAACATTGCTCTCGAGATATTCATGTGATTCATGTAACATATGATTTGGGACCTATTGGTCCATCTTCATGTAATTCATTTGACATATGATTTGGGACCTATTGGTCCATCTTCCTGTAATTCATTTGCCATATGATTTAGGACCTATTAGTCCATCTTTCTGTAATTTGCAAGTGTTTGACAAGTCGGCCACAACTCCCTTTTAGTTCCATGTGCAAGTACTTATTCACAAATGATATGCCAAGTAATTGTTAAGAGCATTTGATTCTCACTTGGCTTGTATTCCCATGTAACATGTAACAATTCAATCATTGTCACTTGACTTATATTTTCATGTAACATGTAACAATTCAATCATATATACATGTAATATAACATAATCATATCATACAGTTATCACATATACCCATTGAATCCAATTATGGTTTTTACTCACACACATTGAATCCAATTATTCTTTCTACTCACCTTTTGATGTGACCAACCTTTATGGTAGGGTTTTTTTAAAGTATTGAGATCCTAACATTTGATACATACATGGTTATAAGTATATCAAAATGATTATGAATGCTTGGTATGCAGTTATGGCATGATCCATGCAAGTGCACCTAGTGTTTATACATATTTTCCTTATATGGCAGCCTGAGCTTGCTACATAATCACAACAATAACTCTCAATATACTTATCCAAATGGCTTGATTCTTTTTTTTCAAATAAACTAGACATATAATGGGACAATAAATTCAAATTTCAGGCTAACATCATATACATATAAAATGTGGTGAGTTTTTAAGTTCTGCCCTATTGCAATGTCATCTCATTTTGAGTAGGTCTTAGATTCTTGGCTATATCTCAAATTGTACCAGTCCAATTGCAATAATATTCTACCATTAGTTACAAAACATATAAATGAACATTTTTCATGTTTTATGCATTATCCAGTTCAGTCTATAAGGTCTGTAAAATAAAGGACCAATATCGGGACAAGTAGGTTCATAACATGTTGACAACCAATCATGATAAAGGGACAATATCTCAGCAACCATGCTGGATTTGGCAACAATATTTCACAGGTATGTATATTAGACATAAATATACAAATTTTAAGTTTGGACCATAATAAATTTTGAGTATATGATCATCAAATTCTTGAAGAACTGAATTAAAAGAAAGGTGGTGTGTCATCCAGGTACATAGTCAATCCCAATCAATTAGCCATATCTCTTTCCACACAGAAAATTAATCAAAACTGCTTAACATGTATTTAGAGGGAATATAACCCTATAAGTTTCATGTTTTACACTCTGTCAAAATCAGAATATAAAGCCATCAAAATATAAGAAAACAGAAGACTGAGATCATCTCGGTTCGGATTTGACCCTGTCCTACTAAAGTAGTCATATCTCTTCACACACACAGAATCAAGTAAAACTGTTTCATATGAATTTATATGAGACATAAGTATACAACTTTCATGTTTTGCACTTTCACCAATTCCTCTTCTAGGGTTATGAAATCATGGGTACAAAATTCTGTTCTAACAGCCAAAATCAACAGAATCAGCTCTTATTATCTTGGATTACAACTTCCATCCAAGAGCTTTACTTCAATTACTCCATAATTCTCACTAACCATGCATGATTACCATGTCATGAGAGGTTAATTCCAATTGAGAAGAAGATAAATTTACTTACCTACTATCTCAAAATTGGAAAACCTTAGGCAGCTCACTCTTCTCCTTCTATTTTTCTTCTTCTTCTTCTTCTTCTTCCTTCTTTCCTTTGTTCTCTCTTTGTTTCTGGTATAACCCACAGTTTTCCCCTCAATTCTGACCATAATTAGTAGATATAAACTTATTATAATAATATAAAATCATGGTGTTTCATTTCCATTGGTTGGAAGGTCACTTTTCCTCTTTTAGTCCCTCTTCTTTACTCCTTAAGCACTTCCATCCATTTCTTAATTCCTATATGCTCCTTATACTTTTAATTAAGCTAAAAAATGCCATTATTTATGATGTTATAATAAGCACACAACATGAATTTGATGATATTTGACTTAATGTAATTATTCGCCATATGTAAATACTTATGTATTTCTCCTTCCTCGCCATGTAAATACTTTTTACGTACATTCCTCTCTCATTAAAGGGATTTCATTCCTTGCTTATACATATTTCTTCAAGTTATGATAGGAATTTATCCTTTTAGTACCTCTGTGTATATCTTCTTTTAAGACTTTAACTTTTCTTGATCTGACATGCCCCTATACATTCTTTACCCCATGATTGTATAAGAATGAGAACCCACCTAGGAAAGAGCCACTAGACCTCTTGTGTTGGAGGAATAAGATTAGAAGGATCTTGTACAAAATAATTTATGCATAAAATGCATACTTGTAACAATTACCTATTCATGCACCATATAGATAACCTTTATCTTACAGCCATCATAGCTCCATCCAAACCCTCATAAAAAAAGAAGGGGCAATTAACTTTATAGAAATAGTAAGACTCTAAGTCTAAGCCATAAAATCGACCCAATCATAGAGCTAACCACACCACTAAAGATCTTAAAGAAGATAATGGTTGGTTTTAACCACTAGATGGAAGAGAGAATTGTTAAAGAAGTAAATAAGTATGTCATCAAGATTCTGGAAAATGAAGAGACGTTTGCTAATAGAACTAACAAAGGGAAAGCATCGATGGAATCAACCCAACCTATGGTGATAGATAATGATCTATTTGGGATGAAAGAATACCCTGAAAGCATGCTTGCTTAGGAAGTGGGAAGTATACTTGTTATTGATGACTTTGCCAAATAGTTGGAGAAAATACAAAAGGCTTTATGTGCTAAAGTTTTGGAGAAAGGATCAAACATTTAAGAATTACTGGTCCACAAGCCTAAGAAGCTATTAGTCAATTTTCGTATGCCTAAACTTCACAAATTCATAGGATTTCAAATTGGAAAGAACCATGTGCTCTCACATGACATTGAGGACTTTGCTAAATAGTTAGAGAAAATATAAAAGGCTCTATGTGTTAAAGTTTGAAGAAAGGAACAAACATTGATGAATTGTTGGCCCATAAGCATGAGAAGTTACCAGTCAATTATCATATGCCTAAACTTCCCAAATTCATAAGAGCTCAAAAGGCAAAGAAACATATCCACTTGTATGTGTTAATCATGAAGACATTCGAAGTCCAGACGAAAATTATGTTAGAGTTTTTTGAATTGTCATTATAAAGGTCTATAAAAAAAAATGGTACTTTAACCAGCTAAAGATTGTCATAAAATATTAGAAAGAACTAGTAAAAGCTTTTAAGAAACATTATGCTTGTAACTTAGATATGAAGGTCATATTGCAAGACTTGGAATCTTTGAGGTAGAAAACAAGTGAAAACTTTAGTGATTACATCAAAAGATGGAAAAAGATGACTTTACAGGTAACCATGAGACTTATGTAGAAAGAATAGGTCAAAATGATTGTTAAAGGTGCTATGCCTAGCATTGGCTCTAAAATCAAAGGAATGTTGATCATAAATTTGAAGAACATTAAAAGTAGGCTTATAAGCCGAAGAGTTAGAATCCAAGTCGAGAATATTGTATGGGGGAAGAAGATAAGCCCCCTCTCAGCCTCAGACAAAGGGTAAGAAGATGACCAATGTAAATTTGATAAGAATATTGAGACAATTCACTAATTTAGGGATGCCTTTATCTAAGGAGTTTGAGAGGTTAAAAAATAAGGGAGTGTGAAAGCCTTTAGCACTAAGACCACCTCCTAATATGCTACCTAAAGCGTTTTTATATGGATGTATAGGGTTGACAAGTGAATTACATAACATAGAATTTCAACCTACCCATACATGAAACTAGTAATGTAGAAGCTTCGAAGGATGATACCTGAGTGGGCCTAGTTGGTTAAGGAAGAAATAGTAAAGCAATTGAATACCAAGTTTTTAGAAGTAGTAGATTATCTTGAATGGTTAGCCAACATAGTGTCGGTATCGAAGATGGATGGGAAAGTAAGGATGTGTGTTGACTATAAAGCTCCGAACAAGGCATGCCCAGAAGATGATTTTCCTTTATCGCACATAGGTATGCTCGTTGATAGCTTGCACCCAAGACACAGAAGGAACTCAAAGGTTTTCTAAGTCGCTTATAGTACATAACCGATTTATAGTAAGACTAACTCCTATTTGTGAGCTGATCTTTAATATGTTAATGAAGGATAATCCAATGAAATGAAATGAACAGTGCCAAAAAGACTTCAAGAGAATACAAGAGTATCTGACTAACTCGTTGGTATTAAAGCTGCTAAAGCTTGAAAAAGTGCTAGCTTTATATCTAACAGTAGAAGATAGTTCTATTAGTGCAATGTTAGTTCAAGAAGACGAAATAAAAAATGAACATGTAGTGTACTATCTTAGTAAGAGTTGTTGTTCTATGAAATGAACTATAATCAAGTGGTGAATACCTGTTTGGCACTTGTTTAAGCGACAAAGAAGTTGAGGCATTATTTTTAGTCATATTTCATGAAAGTGATTTCAAAGCTTGATCTGATTAAGTACTTATATTAGGCTCCTTCCCTGACTAAAAGATTGGCAAAGTTGTCGATCTTATAGATTGAATTTGATATTAAGCATGTATCCAATAAGGTGATCAAGGGATGAGCAATTTCAAAGTACTAGGCATATAACCCTTCTAAAAATTGAGAATTTGAACTTCCCCAGTTCCCAGACAATAGGTTGGGAGCAATTGAGCCCTAAGGCTAAAGAGTGTATTTCAATAGAGTTGTAAATAAGAAAGGGGTAAGTGTAAGGATAGTTATGATCTCACTGGAAGGAGAACTCTTTTCTATAGCCAATAAGCTTAATTATAAGGTGACTAACAATATGGCTGAGTATGAAACATGTTCATTATGACTCAAACTCCTAAAGCAAATAAGAGTTCTGACGATATAAGTGTTTAATGACTCACTGTTAGTTCATTCGCAGGTAATAAAAGAGTGGGAATTAAAAGAATAGTGTTTAGGCCTATATTTAAAGCATATAAAAAGGTTAGTGTAAAATTTTTAAAGTGTCACATACCATCATTTACTAAGAGAAAAGAATGCAATGGTTGACACCTTAGTCTCTATTTGGGAAGGACTAGAGGCAATGCCTATGAACTCGTTAATCACACTTCAATATGGGATGCCATGCTATAAGGGTAAATGGGTGATACAAGTATTAGTAGTGAATCGTCCATAGTATTTTGATATAAAAAGGTATTTGGAAAATGTTGAATTCCTTTTAAAAATTGAGAAAAAGGATCAAGATGTGATATGAAGGTTATTTTCATAGTTTATGGTTTATGACGGGGTAATGTACAAGAGAATACCTGATAGAGTTCATTTGCAGTGTGTGGCCAAAGAAAAGGCTGATACGATCATAGAAGAGGTACATGTAGGGATTTGTGGTCCCAACATGAATAGTAAAGTGTTAGCAAAGATAATTTTGAGATTGGCATATTATTAGACAACTATGGAACACAAATGTATTCAAAAGGTTTTAAGCTCTAATGGATGTCAAGTTCATGGTAGTCTCAGTTGTTTGCCATCGATCGAGTTTGTTAGCCCTTGAGCACGAAGAAAGGGGGTTGAAGTGATTGGTATCTAAAAAATTTATAGAGAAGATGAAGTGAATGGAGATTAGATGAGAAGTGGAAAGAAAGAACAAACAATATTTATAGTGGTTAGGTGTTAACAAACCCTATGTCCACTCCCCAATTCTTCACAATTGGGCATCTTACTAACTCAAAGTGGTGTTTCCAAGGCCACACCAAACTTGTATAATGCGGTTTAATGGCTCACACATAACCCTACAATGTGTGTTTCAAGGCTCACATAAAAACCTCACTTAAGTGTTTTACAAAGGCTCGTACTTTAACCTATTATAAGAGTTTTGACAGCTAGGGTAACTCTCGAAACCGAATCAAAATGGCGCTTAATGTTTACAACCAACAACAATAACTTGCATACAAAGAAGAAGAAGTTGTCAATTAAATTTGTAAGAGTTTGGCTATAATCAATGAAATTCTCTTGCATCATGTCTGCTTGGTGAAGTATTTATCGACAACATCCAATAAAGAGAAGTTACTAACAAACTATGCCTAAATCTCTAAGGTAAGCTAGGCAGATTTTGCATTAAATGCATGTCAAATTAATTTTATGGTCATGACCACCATTTTGTGATCGCGGATTTCCAATTTACATTAGGAAGATGGAAATCGCAGTAGGGAGCCTCATTTTGTGTCTAACGACTATCCATGTGGCATGTTGCTATTAGCATTCTAAGAAATATAGTTGTTGCATTTAACTAACTAACCAAAAGTTGTTGTTGCAATTAAGATCCTTCTTAGATGCGATAGGGATCGTGAATCATTTAGTTTAGTGAGGAGAAATCACTTCCATGGTTCACGATCTAGACAGGTTTTTCACCCTCATGAATTTTTATATCCCAATGGTCATCTTGGACACTTGGCATGTTATGGTTGCAGACTTGGTTCCCTCCATTCAATTACAAAATTCATGGTCACAACTCAGAACATGAACACCACCGCAAATCTCTCTCTGTATGACATTCAAGTCTTCCTTGGCTAGATCACAACTATAATTTGCTCTACGAATTCCATGTTCATCCATCTTTGTTTGAAGGTCGCGGTTGCGATTTAAAAGTTCCTAACCACAAATTTGGATGCCATACTCAATGCTAGAGATTTAGATGTCCATCCAACTTTCAATGCAAACCTAACATAAAAACTGCAAAAATAGCACTTAAACAAGATATAAGTACCTATGAATCTTCATTGTCAAGGTCAAAAGAGGCCCTTGACTTAGCTTTGACAACCTAGTCCCATAATTTCTCATTTTTTATTTTGATAACTAAGATTGATTTTACTTAAAGGAAAATGAATTGCATGCGTGTGAAGTTTAGATGGTCAACATTGCTCTGATACCATTTTTACCATAATACTAGTTGAGCAAATAAGTTTATCAAAGATTTGTATTTTGAATTTGATTACTCCCATTGATCCCCCTCAACTTATACTTCCTTTGATAAAATGTCATGCAAATTCTTTTACTACTATTTCTCTTGCCTTTTGGCAATATCAAATAGATAGTAGAATAGAAAATTTATGTAAAAGTGCATAGGTGACAAATACATAAAGCACAGGTTGGGATATAAGAGCAATCACATATAATAAACAAATATATAAAACAAAAATGACAAACACTTTTATTCATAGTAATAGAACAATGTGGCATTACATACTTACAAAGGAAATAAAAGAAACAAAATAAAATAAAATACTATAAGCCTATAAAAGACTAAAAGATTTGAGAGTTATCATCATTCTAGAGTCAACGATTTCATCATCTGCACCTCCTCCTTGTGCTTCTTCCCGTTCCTCCACTTCCTGGTTTTCATCTTCTTCAGGAGTATCCTCCTAATCTTTAAAATCAGGGAGGTGGTAAGGAGTAGCCCCCACTTTTTCTTGAAGATCCACCAAATCACTATAGAGGTGAGAAAGTAGAAGAAATCTCCTTTTGATCATCCTTATAACTTTGTTTAGTTTCTTGTTTTTTGAGGAGAGACAGATGATAGATGAGTTGGTTTTGGGCTTAGGTTGGACAAGCAGAATTGGTTAAACACCCTCTTCTATGAAGAGCCTTTTCCTCTTTGAGGCTGTAGAAGTTTATAGTCTCTTAGCCCCAAATGAACCCAATATGTAGGTATAGGAATCTAGATGTATGGCCTTGGCATTTATTAGGTAAGGCAAGTCAAAAAAGTTATGGGATGGCAAGTACTTCTTTATAAGGAATTTCTCATTTTCCTCATTAAGTGCTCCCACATATCAATAAATTGTTGTGACATGAGAGTGTATAAGAAATTGGCTTTTCAACTTGGTACTTATGTGAATCACTTAATCCACAAGTAATCAACTAGTTTGGATAGGTTTGTTCTTGGTCTAACAAAAAAGAAAGGCTAGGTCCTTTTGAGAGACCTTTTTGTTGCCATCACCTCTTGTATTGACAAAGAAGGTGATCTTACGATGAAGAAGCCAATTGGGAAGGGTCTGAATATATTTGGCTAAATAAGTTTTTGGGTTGTGTTTGGCTTCAATTGATATTTTGGACTAAAATTATGAGTGAATGATATCAAGTGCATAGATAATGAAAGGAAAATCATCTCATACTTGAAGTTAAAGAGGTTGGAAAGTTGCTCAAAAGTGATAAAGAAAGTATTGCCAAAAGCCCTGAAAATCAACCCATATTGACCTGCTATAGACTCAGCTCTATGATTTAATGTGATGGTGCACATTAATTCTTGAACAATTTCATCATAGTTAGGTTCATCTTTGAAGATAAATTCATTCCAACGTAGATTGGAAAGGTAGGTTTGGATTTCATCCTTAATTCCAAAGGATTCAAGGATAAATGTTGTGGAATCTTATTGGGTTGGATAATTTTAGAAGAATTGCCTTTGTAGCGGTCCTTTTCTTCTTTTGATATCCTTTTCATTAAATGAAGGGTTGGAGGACCTGAGGGATGGGTTATGCCTTTTCCTTTCGCTACTCTATATATGCCTTTTCCTTCTGCTACTCTAAAAATCTTATTGGGAGCCACTGGAGATGAGAGAAGATTGGAAGAGGTTTGACATAGGAGAATGAAGAGATATGAAGAGATTAAGTAAGAGCTATGGGATAGGTCACTCATCTAAGCCATTATGCCAATGAAAGACACACTTCTTTAAGTACCACTCCTGAATAGAAGACCTCAGCATCAAACAACAGCCATAAGAGATAGCCTAAGCCTTCGCTACCTTTAGAGGCCACATCTCCATTGGGCCCCTCCAGTCAAGGCACAGTTGTGATGAATGGGAAATCATTGTAAGTATAAAACTTGGTAATAAAGGATAAATAGTTATAACTTATATGGTTATATTTATGCAAGGAAAGGTACTTAGTAAAAAGTGATCGTGTTTAGGTGAGCACACTTGGAAACAATGAAGGACTTTTGCATAAGACGCAACATTCCACCATGAAAAATGGGTGTAACCACCATCTACATCATCCTCAATGTCCAACCCCTCCAACAAGCTTCGCTTAGTGCCTTATGCTTATCAATAATGATAAAATACATCTTAAAGCAATCGAACAAAAGTCAAGCACAAAAGGAAAAAGAAGGATACTTATGATGAGAACCTTTTGATGCACTACACATGTAGCCCATGCCCTAGAACACCAATTGTAATGTCGATATAGGTACCCTAATACCATAAACCCCTAATCAAAATGGTGCAGTAGACTTAGATCCTCTAGCTTCAACACTAAGCAGAGCTCAACCACATTAGAGGCACTTGAGAATAAAACCCCTGACAAGGCGTACAATAAGAAATAACACACATGTTGATCAACCACCTTGTCAGAGCTATCATCAATGATCTAGGGCAAATTGGTCGTATCCATCCACCACTATGGCAATGCGAGGGTCATCACCATATCAAATTTCAGCATCTTATTTGGTAACATCTACCGGAAGGTTTAAATCCATGTCCTTACCAAGCGGCCCAAGATATGAGCATGTAGTGTCTTACCCCATTCCCTAGTAGGATCCACAGCCTTGCCTCCCTTCTAGAAGTTGACAATCCTATGTAAAAAATAGAAGAAACAAAAATGAGGAATAAATAATGGAAAATACATACATATATATTTCTTACCTAATTATTGAGGTCATAAAATAAAAGAATTAGAGAGGTCCAAATTCAAAGGTAAATGATCAATGAGTCTTAGTCATTGGGGAATAATTGCAAGTTTTGAGGAAATTATGCAGATAGTTTCCTAAAAAAATGAATATGGTGTCCACCAACAAAGCATCACATACTTGGCAAATTCATGAAAAAAATGAATTATTCACTCAAGTTTGTACATTAATTGCTATTGAAATTAATCTATACAATTGATTTCTATTTTTCTTTGTGCAAGTTAAAGAATAATAGCCTAAAGGGAATGAAAATCAAGGCAACACAACAATTTGACAGACAAAAAAAAATTTTTACTGAAAATAAAGGGTGAGTGTCCTATAAATTATCTATGAATATTTTGAGCTAACCTAATGTTTGCAGGCAAAAAAGGGAACCTATAAACTAAGTCTGAATCATTGAGAAACAAAAGGAGAATAGAGAAGAGTAACTACACAAATGAAAATGAGGGTCGCTTTCAAATGGGTATATATAGTCAACCAGGGCTATACAGCCTTAGGAAGTTTGTACAAACCGTGCTAGGCTATACAACCCCTTTGTAATGGATAGATGAAAAATAGGCAAGCCCAATCTCTTTGAATAGGGCAAAATCTAGTGAAGCACTTCTTACAGCATCGAAGCTTATGCCCATTACCCTGAGGCAAAAATAGACATCTATGATAGCTAAAAGTGCTACAAGATATTGATTTAGTTTTACAAATGCTAAAAGGGCTTGAATGACATAAGAGCCACCCAAGGCCATCACTGAGCTAGAACCATCAGTCAAAAAGACTAAAGCACTTACAGCGAAGTGCAAGAGCATCAGTGATTATAAGAGACCAATTATCCCATACTAAGCTGCTTAGTACTTGATAGAGAGCTACCGAAACCACTTTTAGTACTTGGTAGAGAGTTATTATTATCAAAATGCCTGGTACATAATAGAAAGCTACCTGAACCACTTCAGTACCTACTAGAAGCAGCTGAAGAGTTATCAAAATATAAGGTACTTATTAGAGAGATATCAAAACCACTTCAATACCTACTAGAAAGCTACTGAAGAGCTACCAAAACACCTAGTACTAACTAGAAACTTGCTAGAATAACTTTAATATCTACTTAAGGAGCTGCTAAAGACTTGTATCCATGGGTATCCTTACTAATATTTACTTTCTTTACTTTGCTTTGTTGAAACTTATTCAAATAATCATTTTCCAAATGTTTTCTTTAAAGTCCCATAAAGTAGGGGCAAAATATAAAGCATTAGATTTTGGACTTCTAAATGTATAGATCAATGATGAAAATCACTAAAGTAACTCTCTAGAATGCATAAAGAATTGCCAAAGGAAAAGATTAGAAAGCCATAATAAGCTTTAGACAAGCCTAAAAGTAAGCTTTGGATGAGCCCAAAACCAAAACCTTAGACTAAACCTAAAGCTACCTGCATGGTTTAATGGGTTGTACAATCCATCAAGTAGAGTTGTATAACCCATAAACCAGGGTTGTACAAACATGCATAAGGTTGTACGACCCACCCTAAAACTCTTATCCTGAGAATCTTCTAGAACTAGTTCCCCTGAGGCTATACAACCTTGATAAATAAATGTATAACCTATTATTAGCTCTATAACCCATGTGTAAACCCTAATTATGGGAGGTTCATCTCCATCTCTGTGATTGGATGCATCCATTATGCAATCAGAACCATTGTAAGGTCTGGTACACTCACCCAACACCTGTAAATACCTTTCCCATATGAAAAGGAAGAAAAGTTGGGAAACTGTAAGGTTCCTTTATTAAAATGACTTCTCAAAGTATACCTAACATAGAAACCTTAAACCCTAGCCCACTCCAATCATTCCTAAGGTAAAACTACGCCCAATCTTTTTTTTTTATTATCTTTTTTTATTTTTTTAAGCATTTTAAAGGACATTCGACCTATTATATGCCTATGAAGGCAACCATATCAATAAAAAGTGTCGAGGACTCCCCCAACTTCCTCTTATTCTTTCCCTTCTTTTCTTCTTCTATTTTTTAAAACCTAGAAAATAAGGGTTGTATAGCCTTCATGGTAGGCTGTACAATCCCTAATCTAGGTTGTACAGTCCCAATATAAGGTTGTATAACCCAGTTTGCCTAGTAGACAATTTTTGCAAAGTTCATTTTCTTCTATTATTTTTTATTACTTTCCTTTTAAAACATTTTTTTATAAATTTTATGAATTTAATGATAGAATAAGGTGAGGTTTAATGACCTAAGACCCTTATTCACTTCAAAAATGGAGTCTTTGTTATGTTTCACATGGTTTTATTGCTTATCAAACTAAAACACTTTTGGGATCTTTCATATTCAAGGAGATGTTATGATTCTATTTTAATCATCTTACAACTATGATTATGTAAGCAACTTGAGGTTCCATTGACCTTGAGAGCTCACCTTGTGTTGGGAGTTTATGTGCTAACCATGCTAAAAGTGTTTTAGACTATCAATCCACCTCCTTGATTTGCATACTAACTTCTGTAATGGTTAGCTGTGTTATGGGTGTTTTAGCTCCTTGTGAGCAATATGAGGGAGGGTTCATTGACCCAAGGATCTTATTGGGTAAATTTTGCATTAAGCCATTCAATATCCTCATAGTATGCTTTGCATTACATATTTATCCATTCGAGTGTTCATGATTCATGTATTTCAATTCTATTTAGTGTATTGATTTGTGATGTGGAATTTGTATATTATGGAATTAGATACATACCTAAGCCACCTTAGCATATGAGATATGGTAATATGGCTTTGTTTATGTGTTTTATTCATTTATTTTATTTTGCATCATTTTACCATTTGAATACTAACTTGTTATTGTCCTTTGGGTGCAGGTGCTTTATTTGTGTTACACCATAAATTGGTCCTAAAGATCACTTCGTGTGATCATGAATGATGGATATGTGTGTGTCTACCCCTGATACCATAAAAATGCATGACCTCTACTTCTTTTTTTTATACTTGTGCTTGAATGGATGGATGATAATGCATGCAAAACCCCTTATGCCATGTCACATGATACTCCCCCCTTTAGATTGTTGTATATAAATGATGAGGTGCATGATACCCCTTTACCATGATGCATGACTCTATACCCTTTTAGTTAATGACTTGGTTACTTCAAGTGTATTACGATTAGATGCATTGGTTACTTCAAGTGTATTACGATTAGATGCATGCTTAAGGTTTTCTTTAATTAGACTAATCAATAACTCAGCTAAAATATTAAAGGTGGACTAAAGATGCTTGAATGTTGGATCCCAATATCTAAGTGGTTTGAGGTTCCTAAGCCCTTCCTCAAGTTGTACCTAATTTTTTAACCCAATCTTTGATGGGGTGAAGATGAAACGAGCCTTCTAATTGACTTAGCCTAGGTTTAGATTTTGCCTTCCCTAGACTCTTGTTCTGACCAAAGTCAGGTGGTGACTCTACTCTTTGGGATAATACCAATGTATAAAACTCACCTTGGTCCCTCGATTACCACCACTTGAAAACATGGGATTCAAATTCATTAGGCCTCAAGGATTCCTTATTAATCTAATGTATGCCATATTTTAGGGTAGAACCAATGAAAAACCCTATCCTCTCAATTCTTTATTGATCCATAAAAGGTAGGAGTCTCAAGCATGATCTCACTCGTTCAAGCATAGTCGTGAAACCATTGAGATGATCAAATTATTATATTTCTTTTAGTATCTTATCACTTTGCCATGCATACATCTTAAAGGAGGATAAGTTTGCCATGCATATGGTTAACTTAAGCCCTTTATCACTTCGTGTCATAGATTGTATAGATGTCTTATTTGGGAGAGGTTTCATATTCCAATGGCCCAAATTTATGACCCTTAACATGATGTTTGTTTAAATTGGTCTAGGTCATTTTAATGCATTATTTTCTACTCAACTTATTTTGCATCCTAACCTTATCTATGATTAGGATTGTTTTTCGTCATGCCATTTGAACATCCACCGTACTTGAGGTAGCTTGGAAGAGGCCATTAGGATACTTATAACCTCATACTCTAGCCTTACATTCTACCCTATTGTGTTTTATGCTTTCATATCATACATCCTTCATGTTGCATTTTTATGCCACTAATGCATAATATGGTTCATTAATTATTAATGCTTTCATATCATACATCCTTCATGATGCATTCTCATGCTACTAATGTATAATATAGTTCATTAATTATTATTTGAGTATGGGCAATAGGCTAGGACTTTGATTGACCCCTTATGAGATTAATGATGATGGATATTCTAGGGTAAGTGATTTAAGTGTTCTTATGGCAAGGTGAGGATGACATGGTCCTACTCTTAGGTTGATTTGATTAAGTATAGGGTTATTTCCTCTTTCATTCTATTCTATATTTTAAGGACTAATTCATGCTTGGTTTTGCAGGTTAGAAGGCTAATTATTGCATATTTCCGCGTTCATTCATTTGATTGCATGTATTGCCCATTTATGTTAAATTTTCACCCCCATCCCCATTGTGAATGATTATATTATTTAAATGTTGTGAATGTGTGAACACATGCTAGATGTATGTTTAAGGCTGCTTAAAATGGACTAGGTAACTAATAAGGATGAAAATTATAAGCATGAACCAAAGATACTCAAAGGCCAAATCCCAAGGTCCAAGTGGTTTAGGGGTGCCTAATCTCTTCCCTTTATTGTACTTGATTCCCAAACTAGGTCTTTAATGAGGTGAAGACAAGTTAGGTCTTTTCATTGATGTATTAGGACCAAAAGCATTTCTCACCTAAAATTTTATCCTAACCAAAGTCAGGTGAAACTCTAGTGAAGAATCCAAGGTAATGCCCAAATATCACCCCTCCTTAACACCTTACTGGCCACTTGATCTCAAAGGGTTTTTATTTATCAAAAGGCCCTCATAATGATCCCTTTGTGCACTATTAATTAAAGTTGTACCAATGTATAACCCCAATCCTCTTGACCCCCTAATATAAAAAGTTAGGAGTTCCAGGCAAGAATTCACTTATTCGAGCACAACCATAAAATTCTTGACCAGGGTGCTCATAATCATAATTATAGGCTTTATTCTTAAAATTGAATTTATGATTAACTCCAATAAATAAATTTTAATTAACATTTCCAATGTCTTAATTCTTCATGCTTAAGAGCTTGAAAACGTGTACTAAAAGTGCATTTGAGGTTGCATGTTTTTGGCAATAGAGTGAAAAAAATGTTCAAAATTTATTCTTGAATGACATAATTCATACTTTAATGTCCCATTTCATCCTAGTACTAGTCTAATCAAGGTTATAAAGACCCTGACATCTAAAAATGAGTGGCTTATCCCTTTACATTGAATGTTCATTCCAAATATTTGAATGGTAGTTGTTTTTTGAATGAATTTGTTCACTTTCTAGGCCTTCTGAAAAATTAAAAATTATTTTTGGAATATCCCTTTTCACTATCATGAATAACCCCTTCCAACAATAAAAAATCTAGCTATTAGGCCTATGTCTTATAAGTTGCATATAAGGAACCCATAATTTTCATTCCTTGTACTATTTTCTTTTCTTTATCCTATAACTATTTTATTCATTCCTTACACTCTTTTTTGCTTATTATATTCTTTAAAACCTAATTTAGAGCATATCCAAAGATCTATTCTTGATTAATCTCCTATAATTCAATATGGTGATCATGAAACTTACCACTAAATGGAAAGCATCCTAAACCAAACTACTTTTACCTCTAACCTTTCAAGATGAATCCTTTAGAGATGATGTGCCAGTAAAGATCTTACCTAAGTATCCATAATCCTTCTATAAAGTTAAGAACCATAAGGATTAGGGGAGAAATCTCTAAGGCATAAAGGAAAGGGAAAGAAAAGGTAAAAAAGAAATCAACCAAATTAAGTACTTTAACAAGATAGCTACAACCATTCCTACAACTTCATATATTCTTATTAACCATATAAAAGCTTTTATAGGACTCATTTTCAATTGCATGGAATAAATGGAAAAGGGAGTTCAAATGATGAGAGGAAAGGTGCAACATGGAAGGTTCATAAACTTTGAACCCTTCAAACATGTTGGTCTTTATAATAAGGTTATGGATTATTTAGGAATATTGGATAGGAATGGTTTTGTACAAATAAGAGAGGAGAGCTATGAGAGCAAGATTGTTGAGTTCTTATCCACCCTTAAATTAAATGGCAAAACTCTTTAGTTGTGCACTAAACTTCTAGCTAGAAGATGTGATGTATTCCATCTATTGGAACCTAAAGGTGGGACAAAAATACTAAAATACTTAGCTTCAAACATGGACTAGGTCACTTTTCTAAGGCATTTTATGGCTTTGACAAGGAATATGCATGCAAAATTGGTACCATGGCATCCCTAGGATGAAATAGCCAAAAATCCACCTTTATCTCAATCATCACCAACACAAGGAGAAAATCAGATACCAACACCCAACATAGAACAATATTGTTCAAAGAAGAAGAAAGATAAAGAGAAGATAGGAAGTTTTTTATATGTAATTAGAAGAAGTAGGTATGGTATTTGCATAATAAAAATAATTAATGTATAGCTATGGATGAGAATAAAAATGGTAATATGGAGTTAAGAATGAGATAATTGAGAATAAAAACATTAATGTGCAAGGATAATATACAGTTGTTAGAAAATTTGAAATTTAAATTTTACTATTGTAATTGTTAAAATTATTAAATATTTTTTTTTTGTAAAAATATTATAATTCACTACACCACACTCGTGTTCGACCCAACATGGCTGAATGATGGTGATAGTGCACTCATATGTGTTAGTTATTTGTGTCCTATTTTGTCTATATAAGTTGGTATGCCCTTGGGTTGTTAAGTATCCTTATTATTAACACCTCCAAGAAGGTGTTCCTAATCAATGTGGGATAAGATAGAGAGGGTAACATGTGTTTTATAAATTCACTAACTCTAACAATCGTCACTTGAATTTTTAAAACATTATTCATTGAGCAATATAAAATTATATAAAAATGTACATAAGCAAAGGTGTCTTTCAAATTTAACCTTTACATAATAAAGATGATTTAGATTATACTAGAGCGATCCATAGCCTTGAACTTTATCTCTAACAACATTTCGCACATAATCCTACTAGACTAAAGGTCAAAGCTTATACTTTATGGCCATGCATGTATATCTTCATATAATGAATGCTCTAAGGAATTTTACCCATAATTCCATAGGAAGTAGCCTTACTTCCACATTCACATAGGTGAGTTTATTGGGAGTGCTCCTACAACTATGTACTACACTCTACATAGAGTATAACACTTATTAAGAGTTTAAAATGATTCAACCTCGTATTGCTTCACATATCATGCTTTATGAACTATTAGGAATGGATCTCGACAACAACATGACTATAACTAATAAACACACTTTCAAATAACATGATTATTCAAATCATAAAATCAATAAGCTTTACTATTTACAACATAACTAATAAACGCATATTCATGTGCTCTATTAGCATGTTTATTTCCTTTTGGATCAAAAATTCTAACATAAGTTAGATTACCCTAAACCTTAAAATAAGACACATTTGGTTTCTAATTTTCAAAATTTTATAAGGATAAATCTTACTTTTTGATTTGGGGACTCTATTAAGCACATAACATGTAGCCAAAAGAATTTCTCCCTATAAGTGAGAAGCAGCACCATAATTAAGTAATCTACTACCAATTTAATAAGTGTCCTATTTTTTCTTTCAACTTTTCCATTCATTTTACGAGAATAAGGTGTAGTTTGCGCACAAATTATTCCATGATCTGTATAAAATTTAATAAAATTACCATATTCATATTCAATGCCTCTATCACTATGCAATTTCTTTATTTTTCTATTAAACAAATTCATAACTTCGATGACAAATAATTTAAACATTTTAAATATATCACTTTTATTTTCCATAAGATAGACAAAAGGATAATCAGGGCAATCATCAGTAAAAGCAATAAAATCAGGGCAATCATCAGTAAAAGCAATAAAGTGTCATTTACTATTTCTAGTTAAGAACCATCAAGCTAATAAATATCAAAATGAATCAAATCAAGTGTTTGAATTCTCTAATTATTGAATTATATGGAGTTTTAGTAATTTTTTATTGATTACAATAATTGCATTTCTTAAAATCATCTAAAGACAATTTAGGTACTAATTATAAATTACTCATTTTTTTATTAATGTGTGTGTTCAAATGAGAAAGCCAAGCTTGCTAAGTATTAACAAAAGACAACATGTAAGCAGGAGATCAAATTTCATTAGCAATAACATTCAACTTAAACATCATATCAATGACATAGCCTTTCCCAACAAAAACATTATTTTTAGTTAAAGTGTACAATTTAGCCCTAATTATTTGAGTAAACCTAACTTTATTTAGAAGATTGCTCGAGACCAAATTTTTTCTCATCTCTAGAGTTTGCAGAACATCCTTAAGGATGATAGTATTTCTAAAACTAAACTTCAATTCCACATCCCTAGAACCTGCAACAATTATGGAGTCAGAATCTCCTAGTAGCACCTTTTTGTCCTTAGATTCAAAATAAAACTTAAACAAAGCACGATCGTAGCAAACATGGCATGATGCACTAGTGTTTACCTGCTACCCTTTAAATCCACCAACTAAGTTGATTTCAAATATCATAGTAATAAATTGATCTTCAATAAGGCTTATTTTTTGAAGTATGATGATGCTTACACCGATTGTTTAAGGCTAGATGAACTAGCTTGTTATAATTATAACATATAAAACTATTATGAAGGGGCTTCATATCCATTTTGATTCTATGGAGCATTTCTATTTTAGTTATTGTTATAGTTCTAGTTTGAATTTTGGTTATGATTCTAGTTCTTTATATTTTTTATAGTTGGATTCAAAATAGTAAGAGTGGATTAAGAAACCATTAGTACTCCATCTTTTTATCCAATTTGCAAGCTTCATCTTTAATTTGAATGTGAGTAATTGACTTTCTAATGAAAATTCTATAGTCTCATGGCTAAGAAGATTCTTAGAATCTTTATAAGTAGGAGGGAATTTATCAATAATAATAGAAACTTGAAATTGTTCATCAAGGGGCATACCTTCAAAGATTATTTCATGTGATTAAGCTTCCATAGATTTGTCATTTGATACTTGAAATAGTGGTTGATAGCATACTTCTTACTTCTAGCCTCCTTAATGTCATGTTTTTTTTTTTTGGTAATGCTTCCCAAATTTCTTTTGTAAACTTATTAGGGTTATAACAATCATATAGATATCAAACAGAGCATTAAGAATATAATTCTTATATAGAAAGTCATTTTCAATCTAGGTTTCTAATTATTTTATTTGATCTTCAATAGGATTTTGAAGCAAAATTGGTTTTATAGAGGTATAAGCAAAAACTAATTTCTTGATAGTAAAAAAGAAAAGTATTTTGTGTTTCTATCTTTTAAAATGATGACCCTCAAAATAGAAGAATTTGTCAAGATTAACAATAGTAGAAATCAATTTAGTGGGATCCATGGTAGAACGAAAAACATCTTAACATTAATAGAATAGAAGGTAGATGGAAAATAATTACCAATTTACTTGGGTTGAATCACATACTATGTTACTTTCATTAAGATATTTCATGGCTCTGCCCATTTTTTTATGTGTGTTGAAAAAAAGTAGGTATGCTTTTTATATAGTAAAAATAATTAATGTGTAGTTATGAATAAGAATAAAATAGTTAATGAGAATAAAAATAGTAATGTGGAGTTAAGAATGAGAATAATTCAGAATAAAAACATTAATGTGGAGGAGAACATGTAGCATTACAAAGTTTGAAATTTAAATTTTATTGTTGTAGCTGTTACAAAATTTTTAAACAAATTTTTTGGTAAAAAACTATAGCTCACTACACCACCCTCGTGCTTGGATCAATCAGAAGACAATGACGACACACACATGGATGGTAGTTATTTGTGTCCTCTCTCATCCACACAAGTGGGTACCTTAGGGCCTAAATCCATTTTTCAACGCTCCTTATTATAAACACCTTAAAGAAGGTGTTCCTAACCAATGTGGGAGAAGGTAGAGAAGGAAACATGTGTTTTATAAATTCACTAATTCCAACACTATCAATTAAGAACATCTAGTAGTAAATATTCCTTGTCTAAAGTGATGGAGATGAATAGGTACCATCCAATTTTGATGAATATGAATGCTAGGAAGAGCTAATAGGGATCCAAACACCTTTTAAAAGCATTAGAAATAAGGCTTTTTGCTTGCTAAATCTAGCATTAAGTTTATGTCATCAATTTATTATTAAAACTTGAGTGCAACACTTGAATCCCTAACTAACATTCAAATCTCTTCCTATTTCATAACATAAAACATGAAATGACTATAAGAACTTCTTAGTGGATCTTAATTAGATTGTATAAGCAAACCAACAAACTAGTGATAATAACCAATGGGTTTTTATTCACAAGGATAGATAAATACCCCAACCTTTTTAACTCTACCTCTAATGGTATCCATAAGATCTCAAATAGTGGCAAAATATGATTCAGCAAAAAATGTTTATTGAGATAGGAATTATATAGTTCTTCATCTTATTAAAAGAGGTCTAGTTGTGCTACCTTTTTAAGATCACTAAGAGGATATATTTGATGATATTAATTTAATTAGTGAAAGAGGAATTAAAGCTTATTTAAGAGAAGGAAGGGAGTATGAGCATCATCAGCCTCTGCCCACTATACCTCATCAAGGCAGTTTATCACCTTATCATCTACCATTACCCTCTATAAGTGATAGGCTATCTTAGCCCATTTGTTAACCATCTTAAGGTCTTTAGAGTCAAGTATGCAAAAGCACTTTAATGACATACACATGAAGATGGGACACATTCAAAAGAAAGTCAATTTAGCTAGAAAGTGGGAAAGATTGTGAAAACCTTGAGTGCCCTAAGGATCACTTTAAATTAATAATACCCTTTGATGGTGAGCAATTCAATAATGACCTTAAAAACTATTAGTTAAGTTAAATAGGTCTAAAAGGTATGTCTTAAGCTTAAAAGGAGAATATTTCAAGAGATGAGAATGAAATGAAAATAATATAAGAGTTTGGTCTAAGAGATAATAAAGACAAATGCAAGATTTGGATTAATAGCTTTAAAGCTCCAATTCTCTCCACATCCCTATATTTATCCAACCTATTCCTTACCCCTTAATCCAAAGCCTAAGACTAACCCTCTTCATCTAAACTTTTATAATTTTCATTACATTTCAACATCTAGTATTAAGACAACATACACTTCAAACAGGTACCTTTTATTGATGAATTTAATGATTTATTAATCCTTTTTAATGTTCAATCCATTTTAATTTACTTTTATGTTTCATATAAAAATGGGGAGTAATATTAGGTTTATAAACAATTTAAACTTGTTATGCTTGAACCTAATCCATTTTATATAAAAGAACATGTAATCTTGCATTTATCTTACCGTATAAAACTTTTATTTACAATCATCAAGAAGGGGAGAATGTTGAACCTCTTATTCTTGATTCTTGATTCTTGTTTTGATGATAGAAAATATAAAATATATTTGATTACAGCTCTAAATTAAGTTAGAAATGGCTCTAAAGCTCTAGAATAGCCTAAGTGTGTCACCTTATTTAAGATGAATAAAAGTGTATTTTTTAACACTAGTTGTTTGAACATACTATAACCATTAGAATGGCTAAATAGAATTGCCATATGGAAGAAGCAAGATTTTAAAAAAGTCAAGGAATAGAGACTTCATTGAAAAAGTCAAAGAATATAGACTCCAACCTTAGAATATACTAGCTCAAGATTGGACATCCAAGTATTTAAATCAAGCTAGCATACTTGATGGAATGGATATGCAAGAAGTGAATATGACCATTCAACTTGGAAGCTAGTTGAAGTATGCTAAATCTACCTTGGAATCAGATTATTCATACCAAGTGAATGTTCTCAATCAAATGGCTAATTTTCTAGCAGCTCATAGTGGTGAATCCTCTAGGGATCAAACCCATAATCTTTGGTTCACTTTTACAATCTTTCCCTTATTAATTAAATTGTCCACGATATTCAATAGAATTACACTCCATGTGCACTAGGTTGGCCTTTATCTAACTGATAGGTTCTCTAAACATGAGACCTGTTGGACTAAGTTAGTTAAACCTAAGTCGTAAGCCTCTTTTGATATTGATAATGGACATTGATTAGTTCTAATGCTTTGTTTAAGTGTTGTTTTGCAGTATATAAGTTACGTTCTCATTAGAAGTTGGATGGAAGGCTAAATCTCTAACTTTGAGGAAGATATCCAATTTCCCAGTTAGGAACCTATAATTCATGACCATGACCTTGCAATAAGATGGATAAAGTTAGACCAGAAGAATTCACAGATGAATTTACAATAATGATTCAGCCGAAGGTAGCATGATTAGCTTATAGAGAGATTCGCGATGGTGTTCACGTCCTAAGTCGCGATCGCAAATTTCATAGCTAATTGGAGTGAACCATGTCTGCAACCAAATTAAGCCAAGTGTCCAAAGCAACTGTTGGAATATAAAAAATCATGAAGGTGAAGCATATGTCATGCTCGCGACTTAAGAAAGTGTTGTCGCCTTACAAAATAGAAGCATTCACAATCTTTGTTGCACCCAAAAAGGAATTAAATCGGGACCGTGACTTTTGGTTGGTTGGTCGAACACAATGACTATATTTCTTGAGTGACCAATGGGTAAAGGACATGTGGACTAGCCGTTAAACACATAATGGGCTTCTCTGCCATAATTTTTAGCTTTCTAGCATAAATTGAAAAATCGCGACCGCGAAATACCAGTCACAATCTCAACTTTTGTCTAACAAGCATTCAATGCAAAATCTGCCCAGCTTCCCTTAGAGATTTAGGGATAGTTTGTGAGTAACATCTCTTTGATGGATGTTGGCTATAAATACTCCACCAAACATACGTAAATGAAATAGAATTTCATTTATTGTAATCAAACTCTTGCAAATTTGCTACTTATTTTTCTTACTCTTATTGATTATTTGGTGTTAGCATTAAACACCTTTATAATTGGGTTGAGAGTTAGGTTAGATTCCAAAACTCTATAATAGGTTGAAGTGTGAGCCTATCCAAAACACTTGAGTGAGGTTTTGTGTGAGCCTAAAAAAATATAAATTGTAAGGGTTGTGTATGAGCCATAAAACATAAATTGTACAAGTTAGATGTGAGCTTGGAAACACCATTTTAGTTAAGTGAAATACCCAATTGTGAAGAATTGAGGAGTGGACATAGGGTTTGTTAACACCCGAACCACTATAAACATCTTTTGTTTAATTTCTCTACTCCTTCTTATCCATCTAATCTCTTTACCTTTTCTCCAAAATTGTTAATCTCCCACCAATTCAACCCCCCTTCTTGGTATAATAAGGCCAATAAGACCTAAGCTCTATTAAGGCTTAAGAGATTATTTAAAGGGTTGATCACTCTTAAGCTATGTACCTTATAGCATATGAAATGGTGGTATATGATATTTGCTTCCTAAGTTTGTGGGAACCATATATTACAACAACCTTATAAACCTATAAGCTCATGTACGAGCTTTAGTACCATGGAATAGAATGCCCGTCTTATTTGATTGAATTTACTTCCAAAATAAGTGGAGGTCCCTAAATAATACAAATGGGTCCTTTAAGTTTATCCCCATTAATGTAAATATTTGTGTATACCCCATTCTCTACCATGTAAAGAGAATTCCTTGATGTATATATTTTCCTCGTTACCCTATCCATGTAAATATCCATATAACACCCCCACCATGAAAAGAAAATTCTTTTATGTAAATGTTTGTGCTTCCTCTTGTATAGAATTATGCATTGCTCTTTGGAATTTCCACCTTACCTGGTTCGAGGGACCATCACTATCCCCTATTGATATATGAATAGACCATTCTAAGGAAAGAGTCATTAAACCTTATGCATGGGAGAAATAAGGTTGGAATGTGAATACTGTGAGCATCTCATACATGCATGCATACATTTATTTATTCATGCATCATTTTGCTAACCCCTATTTTATAACCATCATAGCTCTACCAAGATAGGAGGAAAGGGACGAGATTAGCCAAAAATATTAAGATACCTTGTCTAGTCTAAAGCATAATAATATTAACGACCATCAAGCAGCTCAAATAGAAAAAAATGATGGCAAAGTTTAGTTGTATGATGGAATATCATGTCTTAAAGAAAGTTTAGAGACATTTAAATAAGATTATAACAAATAAGAATGAGGCCTCTTTCATTAAAGTAGAGAAGGGAAAAGGTCGAATTGATGCCTCACCATCAATGATCATAATTGATGACTTATTTGGGATGGAAGACTACCTCAAACACAAAAATTATGAAGGAAAGAGTTACTATAATACTAACACTAGAGAAGGATAGGGGGATGGCAAGGATAATGCCAAGATAGATGGCTTTACTAAGTAGCTTGAGAGGATCCAAAAAACCTTAGATGCCAAGGAATTAGATCGAGGACAAAGATTAAAGAATCTTTTGCTCATAGGCAAGAGAAATTTCTTATCAATTTTTGAATTCCTGAGAGCCTTAAGAACTATATTCAGTCTTATATGCTTAACATGAAAGCAATCGGAGTTCCACTTCAGACCATATTCGATTTGTCTAAGTTATCATTAGAGGGATCTTTGATGACCTAGTACTTCATATTCAAGGTAATAAAAGATGTTTGAAAGGAGTTGTCTAGAGCATTTTAGGAACATTATGCCTATAACTCAGAGTTAGAGTTTACTTCTCAAGGGCTAAAGGCTCTAAAGCATAATAATAGTGAAGGGTTTGGTGATTATCTTAGAAGATGGTCATAAAAGTATGGATAAGTCAAAGAAAAAGAAATGAGGTTAAGATGATTATTAAGGGAGCTTTAGTAGGAATTGGCGCATGCATCTTAGTATGCTAGTGAAGAATTCTAAGGATTTAAGATAGGCAAGAATCTAAGCAAAAGAGTTGGAATCAAATTCTAAGAAATAATATTCAGAAGAAAGGGACATTCATATGTGTGTAAACCAACCAATGTAAATGAAATATGTTAGGCAAGGCAATTTACAAACTTGGACAAGACATTTCTTAAGGTCTTTAAGTGACTCTAAGAGAAAGAACTTTTATAGCCATTGCACTAAGTCCTTTGCCAATGGGTTATAATGCTAATGCTTATTGTGCCTTCTACTAAAGTGTCGGTCATTACATAGATAAATGACATAGGTTTTGCCATGAGATATAATATTTGATTGACTCTAAGACCATTATCTTACCCATACTAGGACAATAAAGCATTTAGGGAGCACTCTTCCTAATTATCAAAATGTACCACTTCTACCTAAAGAACCTTCATAGTGGGATCATGGATCAACAAAGAGGTTGTTATGAGGACCTTTAAAAAGATCACATTAGCAGATGTCATTGTTATAGTTTTTGCCATCAATCCATTAAAAAGCTTTGATAAGGAAAAGGTAGAGACTAGAAATGAGATAAACATATGAAAAGATAGCAATAAGAAGAAGGCAAAAACTCAAGGAAATCATGTCACTAAAAATGGTAATCAATCTAAATAGGGAGGCAAACAAAGAGCCTTATGTAGGGAAAGAGCCTAACCAACCCCTTATTAAGGAGAAAAAGGAGTGTTATTCTAAAGCAGTTAAAGAAGAGACTGACACAGATTATTATATGGTAATTACTTATATCTTTTAATGAACATAAGAAGGCAATGATAACGGCATCACCCAGCCTCTCCATATCTTAGGAAGCACCACTTATTAAGGCAGTTTCTTTAGTAAGAAACTCATACAAGAGCAAGGTTATGTTCACAGACAATGACTTACCACTAAAAGATAAAAGGCATAATTTGGCATTATTTATTGAAGCCAATGTAAGGTGAACCACACTCCTTATGTCATGGTTGATGGTGGGCCAATAATCAATATAAGTTTGTTATAGCTACTGCTGAATTTTTGGATGATCATTATAGGTTTGGAGACTTCAAAGATGATCATTTGAGAATATGATGATAACAAAAGGCTAATTATAGGAACTTTAAGACTTTGGTCAAGATTGGAGCTATAGAATCAATGGTAGAGTTCATAATGCTAGACATTCTAATGACCTTTTTATCACTATTAGGAAGACCCTGGTACCACCCTTTAGAAGGAATGCCCTCCCCTTGCATTAGAAGATGAAAATTCCATATAAGGGAGAGGTAGTTACCAATCGTACAAAATTAGGAGAAGTGCTTTTGGCCTTGAGCATTGTTGTACCACACTTGAGAGGTTTTTAGGTTGTAAGAGTTACTAATGATTGGATAGATCTCAAAGTAATTGATACCATGTATAGAATGATTTTCTTTACCATGACAAAGATTTGGAAAGAACGTCATGTGTATTTTTAAATTTTTAGATATTTTGATTTAGTTTATAAAAGTAGGGTTAAGGTAGTGCCAAGGAAAAAAGACAAGTGCAAGATCAAGGACGCTTGAGGGCCATTGTTATAATACTTTACGAAGGGAGGTGAGGTAGTGAAAGAAGAATAGGAAAATCAATCAGACTGGGACTTCATATGTAATATAGAGAACATCTACTTTAGAAAAGTGCATATCAATATTGAGAAATCTAAGTAGGAGAAAGCTCAAAGATGACTAAGAAGAAGGATTATAAACTCAAAGGCATTGCTAATGAGGAGGAAGAAAAAGCTTTTAGGTTGAAAGAAGAAGAGTGAGACCTTTTATGGACTATGTAGGTAACATGGGATGATTGGCCTTAGGAAAATGAGGATCTCATAGAAAAGATGAATAGGTTAGCTATCAAAGAGTAGCCTACCTACTAAGATTAGGGGGTCATGCCAGCAAAAGAGCATTACAAGGGATAAATATCTAAGGATCAATCTTGCAAACATAGAGGAAATGATTAAGAGTTCCTTTGAGAATGTAGTTGTTGAAGGTAACAAAGGACATCTAACCTAGGTGGTAGGAGAGCAGGTGGATGACTTTGATCACATAGCCTTATGGGAGAGCCTCTTATAGGTTTAACTGGGTAGTGATGAAATAAAGTAAGAGTTCAAAGGGATTTTCAAGGCAAAGGCTAGTACTAAGGTGATGGCTAAAAAGGCTAGTGAGTAGTTAATTAGTGGCAATTTAGAAATCCTCCCTGATCAAACTATAAAGGAAGAAATTACTCTAATGGTATTGACAAAAGATATGGGAAAATAGTCCAAAATAGAGGGAGAAAATCGTACTCAATTCATACCCACAGTAGTGCCCCCTAATGAAGATATTGCAGATGTCTTAGTCTCTAGTTTGTTTGAGGATGATGATATATTTCTTTCAAAGTTCAAAGCAATGAATGATGAATTCGCCTACTTTTGTTTTGTCTTTCCTGATGTTACAATGCATGGCATCCATCATTTCATGAGCATATTGAATATTAAATTTTATGCATACCATTGCTTTTAATCTTGGCATATAAGAAACCCCTAAAATTTTGCTAATATCGCATTGAAATAAAGAAGGAACTTTGAGAAGTTACCAAGAAAGTACAAATATATCTTTATATGTACTTATATGCCAAAGGTTGATTAATAGATTCTTAAACATCAAATACATACCTACTAACATATAAAGCCAGTAAAATAAAAGCTTAGAGGTTACAACCAGAATTGACATAATTGATCGAGGAAGAGGTAGCGAAGCAATTAGGATCCAAATTTTTAGAAGTAGTGAACTACCAAAAATGGTTAGCCAATGTAGTACTCTTACATAAGATGGATAGATAGGTGATAGTGTGTGTCAATTATAGGGATGCCTTAAAATGACTTTCCATTGCCTCATATTGATGTTCTGGTTGATAGCATTGCTACATGCATCATGTATTCATTCATGCAAGGTTTTTCGGATACAACTAGATTCTTATAGACATAATAGGCAAAGTTAAGATAGCCTTCATAACCAAATGAGGGACTCAATTTTATTGAGTGATGCCATTTGGGTTGAAAATTTTGAGGCAGCATATCAATGAATTACAATTACACTATTTCATGAATTGATACATAAGGAGGTGAAGGTTTATGCTGGTGATATGATGATGAAGTCTAATACTCATAACGGTCACTTTGAGGCATTAGAAAAGTTCTTATAGAGGCTAGATTGATATAACTTAAGGCTAAATCCAAAGTAGTGCATATTTGTGATCACCTCAGGAGAATTGCTAGGTCATGTTATGAGTAACAAAGTGTAACATCCCCAAACACGTTCATTGGCATTATCACATGCACATATGCATTAGATAAATAATCATTTAGAAGCACCATTGCATTTGGGGACACTTGAATATATATGTAGTGTTTGTATAATTGTATGGCAAATTGTTTTATGTTGTGTGCATGTTATAGCATCATAAATAATGGTGTTTTAGAGCTTAATTAAAAGTATAAGGAGTATCTAGGAATTAGGAGAGGGATGAAAGTGCTTAATGAGTGAAGAAGAGGGACTAAAAGCAAAACTTTTAACTTTCAACAAATAGAAAACCAGCCCCAATCTTTTAACTTATTTAAGATAAAAATACAGACCATTAGGGTCAAATTTTGAGGGAAAAATGTGGGTTATACCAGAAATAAGAGAGAGCAAAGGAAGAAGAAAGAAAGGAAGAGGAAGAAGAA
>CATIWR010010172.1:0-15086 GCA_949677035.1 Omphalea diandra
TTGGCTGACTCCTCTCTCCTTGGTAAGCCATGGGAACTAGACAAATAAGACTATGCCATATTATAATGCAAATAGTGCAAAAGTCATGTCGTGTTCATATGCATATCCCTATGGAACATATCCCTGCTCTGATACCACTAACTATAACGACCGTAATCATATTAGCTCTGATACCACTAAATGTAACGATCAATTGTGTTTACAAATCATGTAACAACCATTTCATTTACAAAACTCATACTGTTCATGTCCACAATTTGTAATGCTACAATTGGTACCTATGAGAGCACTCAACATCCAGGATTTGCCCGTCGGCCCTGCGGTGTCATGCACACAGAGATTTGCACATCTGCCCCGCATATGCTTGAGCCCTCTCTGATACCAAAACTGTAACATCTAAATTCATTTATCACACCCATAACTGTGACATCCATTGTTCTTATTTGAAAATCAGCTTTGATACTACAAATTGTAACGTCACAACGTGGCTATAACTAGTACCTATCAGAGCACTCAACATCCGGGATTTGCCCGTCAGCCCCATGATATCATACACACCGGGATTCGCACGTCTGCCCCGCGTGTACTTGAATCCTCTGATATCACCAACTATAACTATCATCTTCAATTGCAAATCATGGCATTTCATATTCAAAAACGCATACACATTAAGGTTTATTCATCATACATATATAATCCCATATGTATTTAATGTACACATGTGTTAACTAATGTCAGGACCAGTGACCATAACTAGCTTCTATCAAATGTATGTACATGACCCAAGGAGAGAGAGTTGGAATTCAACCGACGACCTATGTTCCATATGTCTTTATGCAAGACTTTATGCACCAAAATGTCCAAACTCTATGCTTCAGTATATGAAAAATAATTGCGATTTGGTGAGTCATGACTCTGTGAATAAAAACAATAATCAAATTCTCATGGCATAATCTATAATCAAATATCATCAAGGTACATTACAAGTATAACAATTGACTATGCAAGCGCAAATGCAATAGCTTTGTTTTTTTTTTTTTGTCGTGACCGAGTAAGGCAAACATTGCTCCCGAGATATTGATGTGACTCATGTAACATATGATTTGGGATCTATTGGTCCATCTTCCTGTAATTTGCATGTGTTTGACAAGTCGGTCACAATAACTCTTTTAGTTCCATATGCAAGTGCTTATTCACAAATGATATGCTAAGTAATCATTAAGAACATTTAATTCTCACTTGGCCTGTATTCCCATGTAACATGTAACAATTCAATCATTCTCACTTGACTTAAATTTTCATGTAACATGTAACAATTCAATCATATATACATATAATAGAACATAATCATATCATAAAATTATCACATACACCCATTAAATCCAATTATGGTTTTTACTCACCTTTTAACGTGACCAACCTTTATGATAGGGCTTCTTTGAAGTATTGAGATCCTAACATTTGATACATACATGGTTATAAGTATATCAAAATGATTATGAATGCTTGGTATGCAGTTATGGCATGATTCATGCAAGTGTACCTAGTGTTTATACATATTTTCCTAATAGGGTAGCCTGAGCTTACTACACGGTCACAACCATAACTCTCGATATACTTATCCAAATGGCTTGATTCTTTTTTTTTAAACAACTAGACATATAATGGGACAACATATTCAAATTTCAGGCTAATATCATATACACATAAAATGTGGTGAATTTTTAAGTTATGCCCTGTTGCAGTGTTCTCTCAGTCTAAGTAGGTCTTACTCTCTTAGGCATATCTCAAAGTGTTCTAGTACAATTGCAATAATATTATACCATCAGTTGTAAAACATATAAATGAACATTTTTTTTGTGTTTTACTCATTGTCTAATTCAGTCTATAAGGTCACCAAAATAAAGGACCAATCTCAGGATGAGCAGGTTTGTAACATGTTAACAACCAGTCATGATAAAAGGACAATATCTTAGCAACCATGTTGGATTTAGCAATAATATTTCACAAGTATGTAGATCTAACATAAATATATAACTTTCAAGTTTGGACCATCATCAAATTTTGAGTCTATGATCATCAAATTCTTGGAAAAACGAATGAAAAGAAATGTGAGGTTTCACCCCGGTACAGGGTCAGTCACAATTAATGAGCCATCTCTTTCCACACAACAAATTAATCAAAACTGCTTAATAGATTTTTAGAGGGAATATAACCCTACAAGTTTCATGTTTTGCACTTTGTCAAAGTCAGAACATAAAGCCATCAAAATTTAAGAAAACAGAAGACTGAGATCATCTCGATTTGGATTTGACCTAGTCCTACTGAAGGGGTCAGATCTCTTCACACACACATAATCAAGTAAAACTATATCATATGCATTTATATGAGACATAATGCTACAATTTTCATGTTTTGTACTTTCCCCAATTCCTCTTCTAGGGTTATGAAATCATAGGTGAAAAATTATGTTCTAACAGCAAAATCAACAGAATCAACTCTTGTTCTCTTAGATTACAACTTCCATCCAAGAGCTCTACCACAATTACTCCATAATTCTCACTAACTATGCATGATTAACATGTCATGAAAGGTTAATTTTAGTTGAGAAGAAGATAAATTACTTACCTATTGTCCCAAAATTAGAAAACCTTAGGCAACCCACACTTCATCCTCTCATTCTTCTTCTTCTTCTTCTTCCTTTCTTCCTTTCTTTCTTTCTTCCTTAGCTCTCTCTCTCTCTTTCATCTGGTGTATTTTGATCTTATCTCCTCTTTTACTAGCCCATAATGGCAGATAATTATAATTTGTATTCTTACTCTAATAGGACAAAAGATTGGTGGCTTGTTCCTATTGGTTAAAAGTTAAACAGTTTTGCTTTTAGTCCATTTTGTTCATTCCTTCATCACCTTCATCCATCCTCTAATTTCTAGATGCTCTTTATACTTTAGATGAGCTCTCAAACACCATTATTTATAATGCCATAATAAGCACACAACATGAAATAATTTGTCATATAATTATGCAAACATTGTATATATGTTCAAGCATCCCAAATGCAACGGTGCAATTGTCATTGTCGTGTTTTTACAATTCACGTCTAAATGATTATTTATCCTGTGCATATGTTTATGTGAGATTTCATATCATTTGATACAGTGCATATGCTCATATGTGATTTCATATCATTTGTGCAATGAATATATTCATGTGATAATGCCAATGAATAGAGATAGGGATGTTACACTTAGTACTTATTAGAAAGTTGCTAGGATGTCTAACACTTGCTTGAGAGCTACTAGAGACATGCATAACACATTGGTTCATGCTCGAGAGCTGTTAGAATGCATTTTAGCACCTGTTCAAATAGCTTCTAAAAAATTATATCCTTTGGTATCCTTTGTAATGTTTACATTTTCCTACAGTACTTTATTGTGCCTTGTTCAAACGATCATTTTCTAATGTCATTTTTCAAGCACTATAAAGCAAGCAACAAAATGTGAGCATTATATTTTAGGCCTTAGAATACAAGCTCGATGATGAAAACTAGTGAAATGATTCCCTAAAATGTAAATGAAATTATAAGAGGAAGAATAATAAAGGCCTTAAAAAACCTTGGACCAAGCCATAAACCAAGCGCAAGCTTAAGTCCATTAGGCCTAAAAGCCTACCTTTGTTGGTCATGTTTTAAATAGCTGGACAACTAACCTAATCGACTATACAACTAACTTCTTGGCTATACAGACCACTTAGAAATCCCAATTTAAAAAATTTCATGGCCTTTGATTATTGTGGGTCATGGATGTGGCGCAACTAGAGCCATTCTCGCTCTACTGCACTTATCTTCCTTTATAAATATCCCACTATTAGAGAGAAAGAGGCTTGGACAACCCTAGTGTTACTCTACTGAAATTATGACTCATAAACCTTAAATGTAACTTCCCTATCTATATTCATTGGCATTCTCACATGAACATATTCATTGTATAAATGATTTGTAATCCTACATGAACATATGCATTAGATACATGATCATTTAGATATGTGAATTGGATAAGCACGACGATGACACTTGCACCATTGCATTTGCAATACTTGAACATAGATGTAATGTTTATGTAATTGCATGACAAATTATCTTACGTTGTGTGCATATTATGGCATCATAAATAATGATATTTTTTAAGCTTTATTTAAAGTATAAGAAGCATATGGGGATTAGGATATGGATGGAGGTGATGAAAGAGTGAAGAAGAGGGACTAATAGAGGAATATTGAACTTCAAACCAATGGTAGTGAGACACCATGATTTTTTATTGTTAGGGTAGGTATACAAATTAAAATTTTCATCTTTTAGAATCATATTAGAGAGCCAAAAATTGTTAGGGAGTGTAGAAAATAAAAATAAAGAAAGGAAGAAAGGAGGAAGAAGAAGAAAAAGAAGAAAAAGAAGAAGAAGAAGGAGGAGAGGGAGAAGTGTGAGCTAGCTTGGAGGAAACCCTAAGCTTTTCTAGTTTTGTTAAAACATGTAAGTGATTTTATCTTCTTCCCATATGAAATTACTCCCTCATAACATGTTAAACATACATGATTAGGAAGAATTATGGAGTATTTTAAGGTAGAGCTCATGTATGGAGGTCGAAGCTTAAAAGAAACAAGAGTTGATTGTGTTGGTTTTTATTGTTAAAGAAGATTTTGTACCCATAATTTCATAACCCTAAAAGTGGAATTAAAGAAAGTGTAAAATATGAAAGTTGTAGCTTTATGCTTCACCTATAAAATATTTTTGCTTAATTTGATGTGTATGAAGAGATATGGCTCCTTCATTAGGGCTGGTTCATAATCAATCAAAATCTCCTCAGTTTGTCTATTTTCATATATTTTGATGACCTTATGTGCTAATTTCGATAAAGTGAAAAATATGAAATTTGTAGGGTTATATGCCCTTTATATACTTGCAAAGCAATTTTGCTTAATTTGTTATGTGAAAAGAGATATAGCTCATTGATTGTGATTAACCCTAAACTCGATGAAACCTCGATACTCTTTTAACTCTATTTTCCAAGAATTTGATGACGATAAAACCAGAATTTGATAATGTTCCAAACTTAAAAGTTGTGTATATATATGTCTAATATACATGTCTATAAAATAATTTCATCAAATTTATCATGGTTGATGAGATATTGCCCCTTCATCATGACTGACTGTCAACATATTGAAAACCTGCTCACCTTAAGATTGGTCACTTATTTTGATGACTTTATAGATTGAATTATAAATGAGTAAAACATGAAAAATGTTATTTTATGTGTTTTGTAACTTTTGGTTAATCCATTTTACAATTGAATTCATACAATTTGTGATATACCCAAGATTGCAAGACTTACTAATACTGAGATGACATTGAAACATGGCAAAATTCAAAATTTCATGACATTTTCTATATGCCTTATATTGACATGAAATTTGAATATATTGTATCATTATATGTCTAGTTTATTCGAAAAATGAATAAAGTCATTTGGAAAATATATCTAGATTGATCGATGTGAGAGTGTAGCAAGGTCAGGCTACCATATAAGGAAAATATGCATAAACACTAGGTCCACTTACATGGAACATGCCATAGTTACATGCCAAGCATTCATAATCATTTTGACATACTTATAAATAAGTATGTATCAAATTTTAGAATCTCAACACTTTAAGGAAGCCTAAGGGAGAGAACCAAACCTACCATAAAAGTTAGTCATATCAAAAGGTGAGTAAAAGCCATAATTAGATTCTAATGTGTATGTGTGATGATTTTATGATATGGTTTTATTCTATTACATGCATATGTGATTGAATTATGGCGTTGATGTGTGAATACAAGTCAGGTGAGAATTCTATGCTCTTAATGATTACATGATATACCATTATGAATGAACACTTTTATATGGAACTAAAAGGATGTTGTAACTGACTTATTAAACACTTGCAAATCACTTGGAGAAGGGACCAATATGTCCTATTGGCACATGTTGTTGATCAAATGATTCACTTGTTATATGTTGGCCAATAAAATCAAACGTCACTTGAATCACATGAATTCCAAAGAGCAATGTTTGTCTTGCAAGGTCACAACAAAAATCAATCTATTGCATTTGCACTTGCATAACCAATTCTTATACGTGTAATGTATGCTGATGATATTTGATTATTGGTTGTGCCATAATAATTTGATTATTATTTTTATTTATTGAGTCGTAATCACCAAATCACATTTTTTTTTTTTGATACTGAAGCATAGAGTTTTGCATATTGACACATGGAACACAAGTTGTCAACTGAATTCTAACTCTCTCCCCTTATGTCATGTATATATATCTAAATAGGAAATAGTTTATGGGCACTAGCCTTAAACATTAGTTAACATATATGTACATTAAGTACATATTAGATTGAGTATGTATGAAGAATCAACCTTTATGCATATGTAATTTTGGACATGAATGCCATGATTTGTAAATGGAAATGGTCATTACACTAAACACTTAAAAACTAAATACCCAACCCTTTACACTTAATATCTTAGGTGTCCCCTAAGGTTTTTGAGACTTCATTTTGCATATTCTTTAGCGTTTTGGAGGATAATCCATTGATACTAGTGCCTTTGAGGATAAGGCATACTAGAAAAGCATCTAGAATTCCTATTTCCTTCCCTTATTCTTTTTTTTTTTTTTGAGGATAATCAATGACCCCTATTTTGGTTGATTTTTATATTATTAGTGAAGTGTTTGTGTTAGTGGCTTTGTTGGAGTTATTTTTACACCATCTTGATATGCTAACTCTTCTAATAGCTATGGATGTGTCAAGGATGCTATGACTCCTTATGAGTATTAATGGATGATGATCCCATGATCCTAGGAATCCAATTTAGTGACTCTATTCCTTGCATAAGGCTTTGCCTTTATCCTTTAAATGTACTTTGTGAACACCATGCATCATGTTTCCACATTGTTCATGCATTATACTATTTTGGACCTTGTACACATTTTGTTACATTGCTTTCACATGAATGAGGAATAATGGATTTAGAAACATGACAAGGTTCCTTTGACTTAGAGACTCTGGGTGAGATTCTTTCCTTTAGTTGTGTTCATAATGTGTTATTTATCCTTGTTGTTTTGTTATTATGATGATGACTAATTAGTGTGTTGTTTTTAGCTTAGGTGACCACTTGAGCATGTGATGTTCATAATTATGCATTTTGTGATTGATTGAATCCATGATCCCATTAACATGTTACGTAACCCTCATCCGCTTTGAGATTAATTATGATGATACTATTATATGATTGGTTAGATTGTGCTAGGAACATCTTTAGGGGCGTTAACTAAACTAATTAATAACAAGGTTAAGATGGTAAACGTGAATGAAAGATGTTTGAAGGTTGAATCCTAATATTCAGGCGATTTAGGGTGCCTAACATCTTCCCTAAGCTATACCCAATTTTTGAACTTCTTCTCCGACGAGGAAAGATGAATTGGGCCTTATAAATGACTTAGGTAGATTCAAAATTTATCTTTGCCTAGATTCTTTTCATGACAAAAGTCAGGTGGTGACTTCATATCCCCTTAAGGATAATACCAATGTATTTTCCTGACTTGGTCCCCTATTGACCACCAAATTGGAAAAAGGGCTTCAAACTTATGTAAGGGCTAAAGGATCCCATATTGATCCAAACATGAGTCACAATTTTGGGTTAATACCAATGTATGACCTTCGTTCTCTCGATCCCTCATTAGTCAATAAAAGATGGAGTCGCAAGCAAGATTTCCCTTGTTCAAGAGTAGCCTATGAAATTTAATGGCATTCATATACTCCCTTGATGGACACCAATCCTTTTTTATTTAAGAGCTTCAAATTTGATGAACATGAGGTGATCTTGGGATGTTTTCTCTCATTTTGAATGCAAAATGTGGGAAAAAATGGCTAAGGGTCATGCATGTGAAAGAAAGAGCAGGTGGGAAGAGATAAGCATGAATAAATGGCTAAGATAAGTCCTATAGAATAATGTTTTACTGAACAGACTTTTGACTACCAAACCTAAGGTTTGACAATCAAAAGTGACAATTCTATCTTAGCAGTATTCAAGGTAAGGTTTTGCCTTAATGAAAAAAAACTTTTGGCCTTGAAATTTTTTTATTGTTGAAAGTGTTAGTTATGTGCCCTAGGCCAATTCTTATAATGGAAATTTTCTTAATAATGTCATGGTTGCAATTTTATTAAATATCTCTCTTATATTTTATTTATGACTAAATTAGAAATTTCATGAATAGTTAATTTTACCTAATGTCAACAAGTATGTGACTTGATGGTAAAACCTTTAGGTATAAAGAATTCTATTCTAAATTGTCCATAGTTAGTCATTATTGTTGGGACAATAATGAATGAAGACTAGTAAATGTTTTGATTGATGACCATATTTTACTAGTTATGAATATATGATATTAAGTCAAACACCTAGACATATGTTTAAGAAACATTATATTGGGCTGGCCCGCTATAATAACACAACATGGATTAATAGTCATAAGTGATTCTCATGCAATAGTATTAACGTAATCCTCTAACTTGAAAATCACCATAGATTTCAATATGATGAACTTCATGTTTTCATATGGTCTAACAGTATCTTTAACTAGATGATTATATAGACTAATATTAGACATGAAGTAAATCATACAAAGGAATATGAGTGATTGAGAAGGAATTTATCCTTCATATATTTATGAGAAATATATCTCTAGGCCCCTCAATAAGTTAGACTGAAGAGATTGCATGACTATACAAAAAAAGAATTGATAAAGGCTATCAATGTCATTTTATATTAGTCTACTTGGAAATTGAGAAAGAATTGAATTGTATAAGGATGACATAATCCATGTCTTATGTTTAATTGAGATATAATGTGACAAAAGGATTATAATCCTATAGGTTAGGCTGGATCATTGACTTTCACATAATTTGGGTAGTCATAATGTCTTATTAGAGGCCACTTATGACTTGTAAACCAAAATAGGTTTGAAGCCATTACTAATATTATGTGAACCTATAGAGTCACACACATATAATAGGCCTAAAGTGAAATTGGGTTTTACTGCTTTAACTATTTATAATTAAGATAATTATAAATATTATCTAAAATATTTAAATATCTATTTTAAAGGTTAAAAATGGAATAAGATATTATCTTATCTGTATTTTTAACATACGGAGTTGGCATAAATATCTTGAAGGTTAAGATATATATGTATGTTTTAGGGGTTTTCAAAACATATAGAACATTCATACTTTCAGAAAATGTTTAAAAAAAAAAAAAGAAAATCCCTAGTGCTAGCAAAATTTCAATTTAAAGAAAACCCTAGAGCTCGAGGTTGGGGGGTTACCAGTGTAAATCCCCTCTCTACCTTGCACTAATCTTGCCTCTCTTATTCGAATTGGTAAGGTTTTCTTTTTCTCGATTTAATTAAATATCATGAATCCTTAGTGGATTTTCTTTGTAGAAATTTTTTGTTTTTTCTTTATGTTTGTTTTGCAAAAGCCAATGGAAAGTACATGGTAAAACTCACTACAGTTTCACCACCTAAGGCAGTCCAAACCTCCTAAAATATTTCCAATCTCAATCCTTATGCCTTAGTGATAGGAATCTTTTTAGTATATAGATTTAGATTAGGAATTAGGAATTTTTCTTTCTTTTATAGTGTTATTATTTTGGAATTAGTTGATTTCCTATTTCATTTATGCTCGTATAAGAATTTCTTAACAAGGAGCTCAATTGTGATTTTAGTAGTGTTACATGGGTTATTAGATGGTCCATGCATTAGATCATACATTGATGACTAGTCAATGGATGCGGATTTGTAATTAGTAGTTCATGCATAGGCCATTGCATGGCTCATGCATTGAGCCATGCAAAATGATAGAAACATATATGTGAAATGTAAAAAAGGACGACCTTTTAAGGAAATAAGAGACCTAATGGGAAAGAGATTTTGGAATAGAAAAGTGGCAAAATTGAGGAGACAAAATTGAATCTATCATCTAGACAAAATTTGTGAGAGAATTTTGGGAGATTATAGAAAGCTTTTCTTAAGGTTCATAATTTTAGAATAATAATCTTCTTCTTTGGAATTTTCTTTTTCTAATTTCAATGGGTTTTTTCATCTTTGTTTATCCTTCTTCTTTTACAATGAACTAATTCTTTAATTCTAGGGCTTTGGAAGAAAGCCCAATACTTTTCCATAAGTATATAAAGAGATTTTTGTTTCAATTGTGTTAGGTATATTGATTTAACATGTTTGAGTTTAATTGGCTTATGTGTATGAATGACCATATATATGCAATGTTTGTGTCCCTATATCATGGAGTGAAAAAGGAAGTCTAGGGTTAGTCCTAATATGTTAAACTAGAAGATAGAGACCATAAAAGTAGGCTTGAATTTTAAAGATGCCAATGGATTGTTGAAGGAATCTAATGCACTATTAAAGAAGTTTATGACCATGAGAGTAGGCATAATTTCAGTAGTAATAAGCTCAATTTTGCTTGAGAAACATTATTGGGTAATTTAGGAAATATGTCTTTCAGTATAACCCATTCACATGAGAAATAAAACTCTTGGTATTATTATGGAATAATGTTATGGTGAACCCAAATTCCTTAAAAATTATTTGCATAAGTTTTTCTTTCAGTTAAATTCTATTTTGTCAATTTAATTTCGAAATTCAAATTTTAGGTTAATTATTCTTTCATACTTTGGTTACTCGATAATAGGAGAAACTAGGTTTTTGTTGGTACTTATGAAAATCAATCCTTATGGGAACAATCTCTACTTTTCATCATATTACTTTAAGCAATTTGCACTTGTAAGAGTTTTACATGTAATAATTTTTTGGCATCATTGCCAGGGATTGATTTTTCATAATATCAATTTCACTTTAGATTTCTATTAATCAAGTATTTAAATTTTGCATTTTAAATTTTTATGAGTTTAATTGTGGGTTATTCTCCTAATAGGTGAAGCCTTTATTATATGTGATGACCAAAAAGCTTAGACTTATTTCAATTTGATCCTAAAATTGAGTGCATGTTTCACATTTGAAAGCAAATCCAAAAATGAAAGAGAAACTTGCTTAAGTTTACAATGGCTGATAGAAAACAACTAAGAGTTTTGCAAGAATTTACCATTCCACAAACTTAAAAGACTCAATCAAGAATTGTTATGCCTGTTGTTGCTTGCAATAACTTTGAGATTAAACTAATAATTATCCAAATGATGCAACAAAATACTTTTAGGGTGAAGCTAATGAGGATCTGAATGCCCACATTGTTTATTTCCTTAACATTTATGCAACCTTCAAGTTTAACGGGATAACCAATGATGTAATCCATTTAAGACTTTTCTTATTCTCCTTACGAGATAAATCTAAAAATGGCTAAATTCTATGACACCTAATTCATTTGCTACATAGGATGAACTCTCCAATGATTTCTTGGAAAAATATTTTCTATCAAGGAAGGCCGCTTAATTGACATAAGTCATTTCTAGCTTCCAACAAGAGCACAGTGAGACATTATATGAAGCATGGGAAAGGTTTAAAGAGTTATAAAGAAGGTGTCCACATCATAGCTTATCGAAGTGGTTAATAGTCAAAACCTTCTACAATGGGCTTAACCATTTGGTATGCATTACTGTTGATGTCATAATAGGAGGTGCACTCATGGGAAAGTCAACCGATGAAGCTTACTTATTATTTAAAGAAATGGCCTTAAACAATTAACAATGGGCTAATGGAAGAGGAATCAATAAAAGCGTTGCAGGTATTCATGACATTGATGCTTGCACTGCGCTAAATGCTAAGGTGGTTACTCTTGCAAAGAAACTTAAGGGAGTAAGTGTGCATGCTATTAATACACCACCAGTGAGTTGTGAATGATGTGATGAAGGGACTTGAGTATCGAATGCTAATTGGGGAATCTATTTGCTTAAAATTCTATTGAACACATGCAATTCATTTCTAACTTCAAATAAGCAGCCCCATAATCCCTATTCTAACACTTATAACCCTTGATGGAGGAATCATCCTAACTTTTCATTGAGCAACCAAGCTAATTAAGCCAAATTGTCTCATCCTTTTGGTCTTCCTCAAAGGCAATAAGGTGGTATAACTATAAGCCAACAAAATCACCAAAAGGAGACATAACTTTGGGACATGTAAAAGTTCTTAATTGAGAAATATGAGAAGGTGGACATAAAGCTAGATAAGATAGGCAAGCTTAAGTTGAGGGTGAACCAAATAAAGCAACACATCATGAATTTAAATATGAAAATTAAGTAATTGGCAAACAATTTTGGTTCAAGAATATAAGGAACATTATTAAGCAAGACTCAAATTAACCCAATAGAATAATGCAAGGCATTAACTTTGAGGACCAGCATGGAGATACTTGGCCCATTCACATAAGGATATAGGTGAAAATGAGAAAACAACCCTGAGGATTTTAGAAATTCTTGAAAATTTTGAGATTTTAGTTCAAGAAAATGAAGGGCAACCCCAAATTTTAGCCCATATAAGAACGATAAGGCAGAAGAAGCATAAAAGGAAGTAGGAAGTAAGCCTACACCTATAAAACCTTATGTTCCACCTATCCATTTTCCTCAACAGTTGCAAAAACACAAGTTAGATAAGGAATATGAAAAGTTCTTAGAGATGTTTAAGCAAACTCACAACAATGTTCCTTTTGTCAAGGCACTAACACAAATGCCTAAATATGTAAAATTCCTTAAGGATTCATTGTCTAACAAGAGGAAATTAGAGCAATATGAGATAATAACCATTTCAGAGGCATACAGTGTAATAATTCAAAACAAACTTCCACCTAAGCTTAAGGATCCACTTGCTAAATTTCTAATTACTAATTTGATATAACATTATTTGATTTAGGTGCAAGTATTAGTCTAATGCCTTTTTCTATTTTTTAAAAAAAATTAAATCTTACTGAGAATTAACCAACCACAATTACTTTGCAACTAGTGGATCACGCTATTAAACACCCAATTATAGTGGTGGAGAATGTCATCATGTAAATGGGAAAATTTTCACATTCTAGTAGATTTTATTGTGTTAGACCTGGATGAGGATGTAAACACACCATTGATTCTTAGAAGACCATTTTTGAGCGGGGTTATAATGATGTATTTGAAGAATGGCAAACTCACTCTAAATGTGATGGGCAATTATATTAAATTTCCTTTTTTGCAAGGCAACAAAAGAGCCTTCTCCTATTAAAGATTGCTATAAAGTGGATGTGATTAGTGGTTTAGTGTAAAAAGTATTTCAAAAGGAGAAATATAAAGACCTATTTGAATCTTGCTTAGTTCAAGGAGCATCATCATCACATGAGAATTATGAAATTGTAAGTAAGCCCATTTTTTGGAAACAAATCCCCCATCTGAAAATTTAATGTTTGAGGATTTAGGACAAGATAAGGCTCTTCCTCCTCCTTCATTAAAAATGTTCAAATTTTAGATCTAAAATCTCTTCCACATCATTTAAGGTATGCATTCCTTAGTGAAAGCCAAACCTTGCCTGTGATAATTTTAGCACATTTAACTAAATTGCAAGAAGAAGAGTTATTGATGGAGCTAAGAGAAAGGAATAGAGCCATAAAATCATTAATGATATTAGGGGAATTAGCCCTTCCTTTTTGCACGATATAATCCTCATAGAGGATGATCACAAACCATCTATTGAGCATCAATGAAGATTAAATCCTAATATGAAGGTGATGGTATAGGCTAAAATTTTGAAGCTCTTGTTGCAGCCCAATAGTGAATTGTTCATGAGTGAGTCCCGTGTAAGTTATGCCAAAAAAGGTTGGGATCACTATAGTTACCAATGAGAAAAATGAAATAATTCCCACTAAAATGGTTACAGGGTGGAGGGTGTACATATACTATATGAAGCTTAATAAGGCCACTCATAAGGATCACTTTCCATTGCCATTTGAAAAACTTATGGGTTATGTCTATTATTGCTTTTTAGATGATTATTTTGGATATAATCAAATTCTTATTGATCCATAAGACTAGGAGAAAACCACATTACTTATCCTTATGTCACATTTGCATTTAAGAGAATGTCATTTGGCTTGTGCAATGCACTAGCAACATTTTAATAGTGTATGATTGCTATTTTTAATGATTTTGTTAAGAAATCTATATGAATTTTGATGAATGATTTTTCAGTATTTAGAGATTATTTTGATGCATGTTTAGCTAATCTTTCTATGGTTTTGCAGTGATGTGAAGAGATAAATATGGTTTTGAATTAGAAGAAGTGTCATTTTATAGTGTAAAAAGGTGTGGTATTTGGCCATAAAGTGTCTTTTAGAGGTATTAAGGTGGATAGGGCAAGGATAGAGATCATTGAAAAGATTCCTCCACCTACTTTCATCAAAGAAGTGTGAAGTTTTCTTAGTCATATAGGATTTCAATGTCAATTTATTAAGGATTTTTTTAAAGATTACAAACCACTTTGCAATTTACTTAGTAAAGATGTTATGTTTAATTTTGATAATTTTTTTTTGGATATTTTTATAGGTTAAATAAGGCATTAACTTCGACACCTATTAAAACAACCCCAGATTAGAGCCAACTATTTGAGCTCATATTCACTGCAAGTGATTACAACATTAGAGCTATTTTGGCCAAAAGAAGGACAAACAAATGCATGTTATCTATTATGCAAGTAAAACACTCAGTGAAGCTCAAGTGAGTTATGTCATCATAAAGAATGAGTTGCTAGCTATTATCTTTATAGTTAACAAATCCAGGTCATATTTGGTAGGTTCTAAAGTCATTGTGCACACAGACTATATTGTGATAAAGTACCTACTGAACAAGAAGGATGCAAAGCCTTGTCTCACATGTTGGGTGCTTCTATTACAAGAGTTTGATCTTTAAATATGTGACAAAAATGGTAATAAAAATGTTATTACTAATCACTTGTCCAAAATATGATAGAAGGAAGATGGAA